>CABHPQ010148021.1:9125-23996 GCA_902168405.1 Peromyscus aztecus
TTTTTTTTCTTTTTTTTAGGACAAACAACATGTAACTATATATGTGTGTAAATACTTAAGATATTATGAACTTTCTTTCCATTTGTCTTGGGTTATGTCCTTATTTTGGCTACTATAAATAATTAAGCAGTGAACATAGAGGTGTGACTATCCCGAAATGTTTCTTTTGTTGACTCTGAACAGATACTCACAAATGGGATTGCTGGATTGTATAGCAGGTCGATTTTTTGAGGAACTTCCATATTGTGTGCTGCTTTCCATCGTGGATGAACTATTGATAGAATTTATATTCCCATCAAAAGTATGCCAGAGTTCCCTTTTCTCTGCCTCTCACAGCACTTGAGGTTCCTTGTGTTGTGTTTAGTTTATTTCAATGATGTCCATCCTATCGAATCCGTTTGGTAGCTCCTTGTGGTTTTGATTGTACCTATTTCATGATCAGAGATGCTTAGGGCGTTTCATATTATTTGTAGGCCATGTCTATATTTTGTTCAGGGAAGAGTTTATATTCAGGGGTCCCTTCACTTTTTTAAAAAATCAGGTTACCTGTGCTTTTATTATAGAGTGAATCAGGTCAAACTTTGAAGTAACTAGATCAATACTATTGGTCATCACTCCATGTAACAAAAAGCCCATGTACTCCTTCCAAGCACTCCTTAGAACATGCCGTTTCTACTAGGCTTTTGTGTTGTTGTTGTTGTTGTTGTTGTTGTTGTTGTTTTCCACAGGAAGTAAATTTATTTTGGCTCAGTGGAAAAATAATTCTCAGGGGCTGTCCTCAGCAGCAGCATGGGAGCTCCTCTCTTCGAGCTGAGTAGTTGCTGGCATGCAAGACTAGCTGCACGCAGATGGAGTGTAAACCACCATATCTCACCACAGATGCCGTGTTGTAGAGAATAGGAGCTGTGAGTGGTGACAAATGCTGGAATGCACTGAAGTACCAATTACCAACTATTTAAAGACAACACCACCTCCAAAATGGAACACAGTTCACGATGATGACAAAGTTGGTTCTGTTGGAGGAGTCGAGGAACCCCACACTCCCTATGGCAAGCCTTTATAATCTATAATAATCACAAGCTTACTTGGGAATTTCTTGTCTAAGGATGAGCTTAAAGTATTAATTAAGTCACTGTATATGTGTGTGTTGGAGTTGTTCATGTCTTGTTTGTAATACATAGTTGTCAAAGGGTCTGAATGAGGAGAATGGAATGCAGATGCCCAAGCTGCCTGCCTGTGAAGAACATGGACTCTGGGGTGCCTCCCTGCTGTCAGCTTAATTGTTTTCCCCTCAGAATTCATATATTAAAGTCCTGTGTTAGTCACCATTCATTAGTACCATAAAATACCCAGGGCATCTACACAGGAAGGGAAGAAACTTATTTAGCTTGAAGTTAAGGAGGCTCACAGCACTCGGGCTCTGCTAAGGGCTCTCCCTTCCTACATCACCTACTGATGCACTGCCATGTAAAAGCATGAAGCCTCTCTCAGACCCTTCCAAACTTGGCTTCTCAAGGAACTCCTGTTAAGATCTTACTACATAAAGCTCCCACCACCTCCCAGGAGTACCTCCCTGAGGACCAAAACTTTAAAGCATAGTGGGACACAAAGCCACATCTAAACCACAGGGAGTTGTCATCACCAATATCCCAGGGTGAGACTGTGTAGGAAGACAGTGCCTCTAAACCACAGGAAGCCCACCTCTCACATCTCAAAGTGGGAGCATGCTGGTAGATAGAGTCTTGAAAGAGGTGACAGATTCAAATAAGCAAATTAGTGTGGAACCTAACCCAATCATACTAATGTAGTCTTCTCAGAAGAGGGTATTTGGACACAAAAGAAACTCCAAGGAGTGCAAATGCAATGAAAAACATAAAGATGCAAAAAGGTGGTTGACTTCAAGGAGACACGGTAACCGCTGCTTGTAATCCAAGAACATGAACAGTCAATATAGAGGGACCACAAGGTTTGTCATCCCCCAACATAGATAGATGAAAAGTTCCAGACAAGCCTGGCCTGGGCTTGGCTATACAGTGAGATCCTATCTCAAATCACCCAACAAACAAAAACCCACTTGTAATTCAGCAAGAGGGGATCTCTCATAATTCAGAAGAAATGAAATTTGCCAACACTTTGATCCTGGGTTCCAACATTCAGAACTGTAAGCAAATTCATTTCTGGTGTGTAAGCCACTCAGTCTGTGGTATTTTGTTACAGCAGTCCAGGAAATGAATTGGGCCTTCACAAAAGCTTTTTTTTTCTTTTCTTTTTTTTTTCTTTTTAGGAAATTTTCTATTCATTTTACCAACCACAGATCCCCCTCTCATCCCTCCTCTCACCTCCCCCAGCCTTCCCCCCCAATCCACCCCCCATTCCCACCTCCTCCAAGGCAAGGCCTCCCATGGGGTGTCAGCCAAGCCTGGTACATTCAGTTGTGGCAGGTCTAAGCTCCCCCGCCCCCCTGCACCAAGGCTGTGTAAGGTGTCCCACCATAGGAACTGGGTTCCAAAAAGCCTGCTCATGCACTAGGGATGGATCCTGATCCCATTGTGGGAGAGGGGGAGGGGAGGGAGGGGGGGCTTAAGTAGATCAAGCACAAAAGCTTTTAGAATTAGAATATTTCCTAATTTCTTTCTTCAGGGTGAGTCATCTACAAGCTTCCCTTTGTATGACTCCAACCTAGTCTGTTTCTCATCCTTGATGAAGGAAGGAAATTTTCCTCTGAAGCATCAGAGACTCCTGCAGCACGGGTCCCTTGTTGCCTCACACTGCATACAGGAGTAAGCAGAAACGACTCCTATATATAAGAGATACCTTCTCCAGTCCCATGTAGCTCCTCACATTCCCTACTGTCACATCCCCAATCCCTCTACTCCTTTTGCTTGCACTACCTGACCTCAGTACACCTGTGAAAGTGAGAGCCTGGGAGATAAGCTTCACAGAACCAGGCTGCTGATGTCACAGTGCAGAGACATCCATCAAGCTGCCCAGGGAGACTTGGCAACAGCAGGCCCATTAAAAACATTTCCTCTAAAGCCAGCTGACATTGATTTTTTTTTCTTTTTCTTTCTTTCTTTTCTTCTTCTTCTTCTTTTTTTTTTTTTTTTTTTTTGGATACACCTTCTGAACTGCAGAGCAGAGGAAGCAATAACTCTTCGCTGGCCAATGTGATTACTGAAGCAGAGTCACCTTGTGCATACACAAGCTGGTAAATAGTGAGAACATCTCCTCCTTTCTCTCCCCTTTCCACTTGCTTATTTAAAAAATCATATGAGCTTGAGAGGAAAGTGATTATGTCCCCAAAAGGTGACATTGTGCTTTGGTTTGGACTGGGGCTTTTTAGTCAAGTGCTTTGAAGATGATTAATTTTGTCTCAGAAAAGGGTGGGGCAACAGTTGTCCTCTCTGATTTGTGAGGCTACAGCAAACCACATTAGTCCTCCGTGAATTTTAAGGAGTTGCAAATAATCAAAGAAGACTCTAAAGAATGCTCTCTCAGCACTGAGAACGCAGACGAGGGGCATGAATGAGGAGTCTCTTCCCAGAGAAAGAACAAAGGCATGCTGAGGATGTCAGGACTGCACAGACTTTCAGAGCAAATGTTCTCTTGCTCCCTATCTTTCTCCCTTTGTTTTCTTCTCCTGCCTTCTCTCAGTCCCATTTTAAGCTCATTCATTCATTTTCTCATAAAGCAATCTGAAAATACCTTTCAAGAAAAGGCGGAGTCTCCATCATACTAGAACCGAAGCCCACGGTGGTGGGGGGTTGCTCTGAGGGGAGGCCCAGGACTCGTTGAATTTCACTAGAACAGCACTATCTGGCAATAAAGACTCTAGAGTAAGCAGCTAACATGCTATCATTGATCTGTGCTTCTACAAAAACTAAGGATGCTAAAGATTTAGGTGTGGTGGTAAGATATGAATTCAGGGGCCTGCTTGGACAAATGTTGAACCCATACTTCTCAGCAACCACCCAAATGTACATGCATGCACATGCGCATGTACACATACCCGTGCACACACACACACATATACACACATCAATAATAACTAGCCTTCCCCTCACCCTCCTCATCAACACTCACTCACCCCCAGCTACTATTCATACATGCACCCAGCTACAACCATACATACTACCAACAACTACACCCTCGATACTGTCTTAGTTCAAGAGGCCACTAGAAGATACAATACCATGTGGCATAAACAAAAGAACTTACCTCTCACATTTCCAGAGGCTGTGACGTCTAAGCTGAGGTTGGCAATTAACAGTAGGGTCCCTGGCTGGGGGACAGCACAATAACCCCAACTATGCCGCCTTACCCCATGACCTCATCAAAACTTAATTGCTTCCTGGAGGTTTGACCCCCTAAAACCATCCATGAGGTGGGGAATTTTGAAGGCTATAAAGATATAATATATGGTACATACCAACAACAAGCATACCCCTCCATGCAACACACCTCCTACACAGACCATTTCAAATTAAGTCTATTATACAAATCCACTATTAAGCTAAAGGCATGTGGACAAATATCAATATAACTGTCTCTAATCTCTGTCCTTTATTTATAATAGCCACCTCTAATATATAGCTAATCCAAATTAGGGAAATGACTACCACATTCGAAATAGATTTTCTTTCTATCTTTCCTTCATTTTTGCTGTTTGTGCCTCCTGAACACCAGCCAGTTTGGATAAGATGCAAAACTTGAGTACTATGTAACCAAGAAGCATGGCATTTACATTTTGTGTGGGTACCAGATCACATTTTCTCACCTTCTCAGGCTCTTGCCTAAAAGCAATAAATGCTTCTTTCCTTACAAAACAGTTCTATGTTAGGTGGTTAGGCAGCTTAGGAACAGTAGAAAAGTGTGTGTTGTGAATCTTAAGTGGGTTGTTTAGCCTTTTCCAAAATAAGAGCTGGATGCACTGTCCTCATCTAACTTACAGAGTATCCAAAGGGAATCAAGTCATGGTTATAAATCAACCTCAACTTGATGTGCCATGCGATGTCCAAGCCCATGGGAGGCCTTCCCTTTACTGAATGGAGACCAAGGAGGAGTGGGTGGATAGGAAGTGGGCTAGATGGGAGTCGGGAGGAGGAAATGGAAGGAGTGGGGGGAGGGGAAACTGTGGTCGGTGTTATAAAATAAAGGAAAAAAATATTAAATAAATAAATAAACCTGACATTCTAGCAGATCATCTTCCACGCTCCCATGTCCCTTCTAACCACTCTCCTGCTGCTTTACTGCACGTTATCTTCATTGATGACCAGAGAACAACTTGGGTCATGGTGATCTATAAGTCAATCTCTTTTGGTTTTTTTTTTTCTCTCTCTCTCTCTCTCTGTAGTTCTGCAAAAGATTAGGAAGAATGAGTTTCAATGCATTGAGATCTCGGAATCCACTGGGGTTGAACTAAACCCACGCTCTTTGGCCTTTGCTTCCTTCCCAGTTTGTACAACTAACTTAGAGTTTTTGTATAAAACTTTCTATAAAGGTGTCTTTAGTTCACCTTCCTTGGCTCTGGACAAAGAACGCTTCCACCGCCGGGGAGATGGTATTGTCATGAAGGGCTTGCTGCAGGAGAATGGCCAGCGGAGTTTGATCTCTAAACCCTATGTTTGAAAAAAAGAAAAGAAGCCAGGTATGTGGTGTACACTTGTAATCCCAGCCCTGGGGAGGTAGGAACAGGCAGATCCCCAGGCACACTGGCTAGCCAGCCTAGTATAATTAGCGAGATCCAAGTCAATCGAGCCCCCGTCTCTCAGTAAGGTGGGTTATACCAAAGTAACAACACCCAAAGCTGTTCTCCGATCTCCACATGTGTGTGAACACTCACACATGCAGTAAGTGAAAATGAACAATAAGAGCTACTGAAAAGGACTTGTTAATACACACTATGACAAGCACTGTACTTTCTATCAAATGCTAGGTCATCTTTAGACCAAAATTCTATAAACCTATTCCTTTGTGGGATTTGCTATAAAATGGGATGACATTTGAATTGTGTATATGTCTCTGTAAAACACATGAGAATTATTGTCTTCAGCAACCAATAAAAATCTGCTATACATTTACAATAAACTCATCATCCATATTCTTAGTGGTGTGTTCTTTATTGTACATCTATGCTTTTCTACCTGCTTAAGGAGAATCTTAACATTCTATTCTTGGGAGTGATTCTATGGTTAATGAGCAATATAATCAACATAATTAACCATTAACTATGGAGTAATACAGTCTATAGTATAATATATTGTTTAAGTTGTAAGTAAGCAGAACGGATTTAATTTTAATTAAGGATTATTTTCATTTATGTACTCAGACATTTCTTTGTTAGGTGAATACATAATTGAACTGTATTGCATAGGGTACACTGGAAACTGATTGACTTCTATAATTTTTATTCCATTGTTCAAATATAAAGCATTCAAGTTGATAGTAACAGAGTTTCCTAAGGCAGTATTCTTTGTTTCAATCAATATTTGCTTGTTCTGTGTTGCAATACTTTGGAAATTCCCTCAAACAAGACCAAGCCTATTGACTCTAATTAGCCTACAATTTTTTCAAAAACCAACATTTTATCATTTACTTAATACTGTGGAGCAACTGTATCATGAACAATTCTTATTTCTGGTGCTGTTATAATTGCACTCTAATTGGTGTGGAGAAAACAGCTGATTTTTCCCCGTCTAAGAGGCAAATGGCCAGGAGGTTTGGGGATTTAGGGGGATGTGGAAGGGATCTTGCTGTTGTGTACTTCTAACCCTGTGTTCTGATTCTGTAGGTACTGGTTACAACTGAATCAGGGAGATTTGTTGATTGGGCACCAAGTCTCCTCCTAGCTAAGGAGACAATGGTTATTGATCGGTACTAAAAGAGAGAGGATGAATTTTCTCTAAGAGTGTGACTTCTTATAGGTTAACCGTTTGCCAGTGGAAGGGCACACATCCAAGAGTAATGGTCAGCCCAAATTGTACTTGGTGGGTTTTTTTTAAAAAAGAAAGCACATAAAGTTGGGTGGATAGGGAAGGGGGTGGGTCTGGGTATAAAATCATCAAAATAAAAAAAAAGAAAAAAGAAAAAGAAAAGAAATGTAAACCTGGAGTTGACATAAAGAGCTGCAACCAAAAAAGTCACTGAAGTAGGGCATGCTGGGGAAAAAACAAATTTTCAATTTAAAAAACATAACTGCTCCCATATTTCACTGGGTTAAAGATTAAATGCATTTCCAAAACTAAGGCAAATTTCTGAAGGAAGGGTTTTATGCCTTTTCTCATCATGCCCAACATCAACTTAAATATGATCCCTGCCACCTTCCAACATTCAAATGATAGCCTAGATCAATTGGACGGAGAGATGTCATCGAATATGACTTGTATGACAACATTTCCAGCCCTCTATTTGTATTGTTTCTTCTACTTGCAATGCTGGCTATGTCTCCCAAGCTCCCTTCTCATGATAATGAAATCTACCCGATCAATTTCTAAAATCCCCCTCTCTCCATGGAGGACAAATACTTCTGCATTTCTCAAAACACTAATACATACATAAATACATACACACACATACACACACACACACCTGTGTACCAATATGTACCTGAACATACACAGACATGTTTGAACACACACACACACACAAACACACACACACATGAACTTGGTGGCTGATCATGGTGTAAAATCACCTTCTAGAGGTAAAAGCAAGTTGGGAGTTACTAATAACTAATTCTGGTTTGGTCAAGGAAATAAAGAAGAACATGATAATCTTGATTTCATAGCTGCTACATGACTCACGTCCCCCTACCTTTATCTCAGACACTCTTGTACACATTCCAATCTAACACTCATCTTCTCTACCACTCAAGAGTTTTCAAGCAATGCTAATGAACTGTGATACACTCACCCTTAAAATCACCAAACTATTCTTTACAGTTGATTTTAAACTGCTAAAAAGTCATCCATGCCCCCCCCCCCATTTACAACCAATCACTGGAAAGCTATATTTTGGTTGGGTTCACCATGGGTGCTGGAATTCGACAACTATTTTCTCTAGATTATGACCAACTATATCAATATATGTATACCCTCCTTACTCAATTGCTCTGATACTAAATTTTATGTTTGTCATAAATCTTCTAACTTTAGATTCATATATAACTTAAAATTATTTGGCAGTATATCCCCTTACTCAATCGTTTCTAAATCATATTACTGTAGATAGGTGTAGCTGAAAGTTTTCCTGTGTCCTGCCCAGTCCATTCAGACCCAAATAAACATGCAGAGGCTTATATTAATTAAAACTGCTCAGCCATTAGCTCAGGCTTACTACTGACTAGCTCTTATACTTAAACTCAGCCCATTTCTGTTACTCTATATGTCGCCAAGTGTTCTGTGGCTTTACCTGTGTGCCATTACATGCTGCTCCCTGAATGGTGGACTGGTGTCTCCTGACCCAGCCTTCCTCTTCCCAGAATTCTCCTTGTCTGCTTATCCTGCCTATACTTCCTGCCTGGCTACCAGTCAATCAGCATTTTATTTATCAACCAATCAGAGCAACACATTCACAGCATACAGAATGACATCACCCCTCAGATAGGGAAAGAGGAAAGGAGGTAATCCTCAAATCTGTGTTACTACAAAGAACGTCTTGGGCTGAAGCTCAGTGGTAGAGCTACTTACATAACTTACATAAGCAGGGTCCTGTGTCTGATCCCCAGAACTTAAACAGAAAAGAAATCTTAATTTAAATCTTATTAATCATAATAGAAATGTTTAGATCTAGGGGAGAGGGGAGGTGTCAGGAGGGACTGGGAAGAGTAGAAGGAGATGAAACTGCAGTTGGGATGTTATGTATGAGGGAAACAAAAAAGGTTTGACACATTTGATCAAGAAGCAAGACTAATGATTCCATGGCCATCTTTAAACACACTGTTGTTTGTTGGACATAGCCTAGCTGTATTCAATATTGATATTTTTTTTGGCTGTATGAAAGTAGCTAACACCCATATTCATATGTACCTTCTGTCCACACTACATCACTCAGTTCCAGCCTACATTAGTTAGCTCTGCACAGCCTAGTAAATAGAACGGCAATGTGATTTTTTTAATAACTCCATGTAATAGTGTAGATGGGCTTTTCATTTATTTGCTACTCAGTTTGTTACTGTTGTTTAATAAAGAGGAAAAAGTAGACAATAGCACTTCTTGCTCTAAAATTTTATTTGCTTCTACCCTTTGAAAGTCCTAAGTCGGAAGCACATGCCTGCATATATGAAATATAATCTGGAAAATGCCATCCATTTCCTTTTAATAAGATACTTACGCTAAGTGTACTGCCAAGTAATAAGTCTTACAGGTTAAAAAAGAAAACAAAATGGCACGTGCAAAAACTAAGTGACAAAACTAAATGTAACAAAAGTCAGTGAAAATTGGATGGGAAATGGGACCAAAAGACTATGGTCAGAATCAACATGTTACAGACAGCAGGAAACCACTGCACGGCAGCTACAGAGATGGACGGAAGGGACTTGCTCACCTCCAAAGGTTCAGAGGTTTCACCAGCTTTAGGCAAGTGCATGTTACCACCAAGATGCACATCCCTGTGCTCTTGTCCCTCATCCCAGCTTCTGGTCCTGAGGATGACTCCTCTGTGTAAAAGATGTCTACTGTACTGTGAGGCTGTGTTCCCAGATAACACACAGCATCACTTCTGTCCTAGCACTTCTGGATTCATTCTTACTGGACAAGATCATGCTAGTTGTGAACTTAGATCCCGCCTCTGGCAAAAGACAGTTCCTAGATTTGATTAGACTAAACTGGACGGTGCTCTTGGATCCACACATGGGGTTCCTGCCCATTGAAATAATTGTTACGTGGGAAAGAAATTCACAGACAACCAATGGTGATTATTTTAACTTATTTTCTTCTCGGCTTTCTCGTCCATATTATATGATAATTTCTCACTCTACAATGAGCTATGCTAAAACCAAATTTATTCTGTGTCTTGATCTTAGGTATCACATAGGTATCATTGTGATACTCACCTAAGGAAGCTACTGATAGGTAAGTGGTTGTGACAAACTGTGTTTTTAATCTGAACACAAAACAAAAACTCTGTAGCAAGCTTTTTTGTCGGCTACCAGCTCACAAACAATGACACAGAAACTTATTATTAATTATGGAAGTTTCGCCTTAGCTTTAGGCTTGTTTCTAACTAGCTCTGATAACTTAAATTAACCCATTTATGTTAATCTACTTTCTCCCACATGGCGTTCATCTTGGACCTCCTGTTTCCTCCCCTTGTCTGGCTGGCAACTCCACCTTTTTCTTCCCACAGTCCTCTCTGTCACAGGAAGTCGTGCCTAAACTCTTCCTGCCTAGCTATTGGCCATACAGCTCTTTATTAAGCCAATCAGAAGATGCTGTAGCAAAGACACATCTTCACAGTGCAAACAAATATTCCCCAACAAAACTCTTAAGTCTGCTTGTAATGCTGGCCAATGTTTCCAACTCAGCTAAAATAGATAGCTGTCAGCTCTGCCATTACAAAAAACAAAAGAAGAATCACCCTCACCTGCAAACTATGGATAATGCAAAGTAGAATGTCATGTAGAGATCTGTGAAAACAAAAGAGAGCTCCTAAGCAAGAAACTGCTCTAGTTGCTGATGTTGTCATCATTACCATTCATACCATCTCATCCCTGAGGAGAAGTAGAATCACGGATGGGTGGAGCTTTGGGATCAGGAGGTTATCTTTGAAATCAAATAATCAGCAGGGTAGGAAGGCAGAATATGATCATATTTGAGTTTGCAGGATAGGAGCAAGGGCTTCTATTTCAAATGTATTCTAAAGTTATTTAACCATTCTAAAATGTAATTCCTCATCTGAGAATAGATGGAGGGGTCTAAAATGTTTATTTTACATGGTTAATGGATACAAAGATGTCCTACTAGATAATAGGTAGAAATGTACATTTGCACATGGAACAGGATCGTCAGGTGCTGTTTTAGCAACTTATTGTTTGGTTTCTTTTCTTTTTTCTTTCTTGAAACAGGATTTCTCTGTGTCCTGGCTGTCCTGGATCTCACTGTATATACCAGACTGACCTCAAACTCACAGAGATGTGGGATTAAAGTGTTGGGATTAAAGGCGTGTACCACCACCACCGGACTTGTTTGTTTTCTCAACTGTTCTTCAGCTCTCATTCTCTCATTTAGAAATACTTTAGGGAAAGGAGTTATTGCCATCCCCTATGATCATTTTTATCTTAGAGTTTTACAGCAAACTCACCCATGTGTATGTATCTTGTGATGCCACATGAAATAAACCTGCTCTTGGTTGCTTCTTGCTTATTAAGCAAAGGGTTTGATAAAATACCAGTTTTGGTGGGAATGGGGGGTGGGTTGGGGAGGGAAGGCTGGGAGGTGGGAGGAGGGAGGACAGGGGAAGCCGTGGTTGATATGTAAAATGAATAGAAAAATCTCTTAATAAAAAGAAAAGAAAAAAATACCAGTTTTGTAAGGAGAAAATGAAGCCAGGGACATCGTCTTTACAATGAAGTGAGGAATTCTGTTCAAAGGTCCAATCGGCTGCTTCACAGGTTTACATCGGAAAGTATTTCTTGCTGGTTGAATTTAAAGAACAACAACAAAAAAATAATTACAAAATAATACACATTTATCTTTATCTTATTGATGATGGTTAAATTTTCATTCAGTGTTAGAATTTTAAGAAAAATGATAGGAAACTGAACATGAGGAGAGGCAAGCATACCGAGCATTGGAGGAGAATAATAAACCTAGAAGTTAAACTCACGTCCCTACAGCTGACCTATGGTTGAAAAGCTGCTGTAAACACGCAGCTGAGAAAGGACAGTATTTACAATGAATAGTCCTGGGAAAATTAGTTATATGCATACAGAATAGTGAAAATAGATCCTTATCCCTCACCATTTGAAAACAATTCAAAACTAAAGATATATTTTTATTAAGAAATTTTTTTACTCATTTTACATACCAATCACAGAATATTAAAAAAAAGTAATTGTAATATGTTGGCTTCATATTAACTGAAGGGAGAAGCAAAATATAGGCTGACAATTCCAAAGAAGAATAATGTGGTATATAAGCTTGACTTCTTGGCAGTCAAGAAAAGTGAATTAAAATTTATCATAGGTATTAAAAAAAAACCAAAGATATAAATATAAGGCCTGAAGCTGTGGAAGTAACAGGAGAAAATATGTCAAAACATTAGAATGGGTGAATACTTTTTGGATGTGGCCCCCAAATCATAGGAAACAAAAGTAAAAAGAGGTAAGGAAGACCTTGTGAGACTTCAGATCTTCCCCACAACAAAAGAAATAATTAATGAGTGGAGAGACAGACAGCCTACAGAATGACTAATGTGCGGTTTATAAACAGAGTATAAAAAGAACTCAGCAACTTAACAGAAAATCCACAAATAATCTAATTTTAAATGAGTAAGAGAGCTAAAGGAGAGTGTCCTGTTCTGAAGAAGATATATACATTGCCACCAGGTGTATTGGTATGTTTTCACCGTGAAGAAAAGATAAACATTTGAGGTGTGTTGGTCAGCTTGTGTCACTATTAAAAAAGGAAAGAAAGAGAGAGAGAGAGAGAGAGAGAGAGAGAGAGAGAGAGAGAGAGAGAAGGCAATGTATATATCTTCTTTGATGTTGCTTGAATGTATATTATTTAAAGACTGACTGCTAGGTATTAGCTAACCAAATAGGTGGCTCATCCTCAGGAAGACAGATACTCCATCTCTCAGCACTCTTTAGTTATTTGTAGTTTTTAGTTCCTGGGTGGGGTACTATGATACCATTTTAGAATGTCCACTGAGGTTGTCATGGTTTGGGTCTTATTTAGGTAGCCATGTTGTTGCTACATGTGTAGGTAGGTGTAGCGTGCTGTGGGATGTTCTGTATGGCAAA
This sequence comes from Peromyscus aztecus, assembly GCA_902168405.1. NCBI lineage: Eukaryota > Metazoa > Chordata > Mammalia > Rodentia > Cricetidae > Peromyscus > Peromyscus aztecus. The sequence goes on from CABHPQ010148021.1 coordinate 22,087, forward strand.
TGTGTTGCTAATAAAACACTGATTGGCCTGTGGCTAGGCAGGAAGTGTAGGCGGGACTAACAGAGAGAATAAAAAGAACAGGAAGGCAGAGGGAGTCCCTGCCAGCCGCCACCAGGACAAGCAGCTTGTAAAGATGCCGGTAAGCCACGAGCCATGTGGCAAGGTATAGATTTATAGAAATGGATTAATTTAAGCTATAAGAACAGTTAGCAAGAAGCCTGCCACGGCCATACAGTTTGTAAGCAATATAAGTCTCTGTGTTTACTTGGTTGGGTCTGAGCGGCTGTGGGATGGGCAGGTGAAAGAGATTTATCCTGACTGTGGGCCAGGCAGGAAAACTCTAGCTACAGTAGCGTCCCTGTCATTTTTAGGAGACAATTACAGAAAACTTCCCGGTTCTCTGGCTCTTACAATCTTTCTACCCCCTCTTCTACACTGTTCCCTGAGCCTTAGGTTGTGTTGCAGATGTGTACATTTGGGCTGGGTGCCTTGTGATCAGTTAGTCATTCTCTGCATCTTGACCAGTTGTTATTGTTTTCTGTGATGGTCACTCTCTGTGGAACACAAGCGTCTTTGATGAGGGGTTTGAGCTACACTTATCCATGGGTATAAAGACAAGTATTTAGAATGCAATTAGAAATCGTGTTGGTCTAGTAAAGTGGTGGGAGTGGTCCAGTAAAGCCCCAGGCAGTTGGCTAGGTTTGCTGTCCCCTCCTGTGTTGTGGAATATTTGTTTAACTATTTAAAGTTGTGTTGCATTTGTTTAACTGTGTAAAAATGTGTTGTTGTACCTTGCCTGCCTAAGGCACCTGAATGGTCTAATAAAAAGCTGAACAGCCAATAGTGAGGGAGGAGCCAACAGGTGGGACTTCCAGGTAGGGAGAGTAAGGAGGAGGAGGAATTTAGGCTCAGGAAGAGAAAGAATAGAGATACCAGGGAGACTCCAAGGGCCAGACAGATGTGGAAGAAGCAGGAAAGTAGGACATACAGAACAACAAAAAAAAGATAAAAAGCCCTGAGGCAAATCATAGATGAATAGAAATAGGATAAAGTTAAAAAAGCTAGTGGGACAAGCAAAAGCTAAGCCCAAGCTTTCATAATTAATAATAAGTCTCCATGTCTTTATTTGGGAACTGGTTAGCAACTCAACAAAAGTTTCAGCTACACTACTGTTGAGCAGGCCTTGAGTTCAATCAGTCATCACCAAGCTATGAATGCCATTATTGCACTATTCAGAAAGTCTTGCCATGCTGGTCACTCTTGTGGTTCATAGGCATCACAGCTGGGTATGGCTTTGTTTGCTTCCCTCACTTGTCAGTTTGTATAGCACCATCTGGTACTATGAAAGCTAGTCCTCAGAGACAGGATTTTCAGGTTAGGTCCAGCTCAAATCTTCCAAATCCTGTGTCTGAAGTGCATGTTGTCTTCAGCAATAGGGACTTACCTTCAACCTCTGGAAGGCAATCCACAGCAGCAGCAATAGGCTGTATTGTCTTCAGAGTATCTTAGACTCCTCTTACCAATAACTTGAAAGGAGGTTTCTCATGCCTGGTGCTGAGGTATCATCATCATCATCATCATCATCATCATCATCATCATTATTGTATTCTTGAGAATTTCATGCATGTATACAATTAAACAGGGTCATAATCACTCATATTTCCCAATTCTAACTCTTCCCAAACATAACCCTAACACAACCCCCTTCCAGTGTCATGTCCTCTTTTTTTATCTTATACTGGTCTTTTACATGTAACCACAGCTGCTGTGAATTCATGAGTGCTAATCCAAAAGTTTGCATTTCATAGCCCTCCTTGATGGGTGATGTCATTCTGTATGCTGTGAATATGTGTTGCTCTGATTGGTTGATAAATAAAGCTGTTTGGCCAATGGTGGGACAGAATAAGGTT
>CABHPQ010148023.1:8812-32269 GCA_902168405.1 Peromyscus aztecus
CACCACCACCCCTGCTCTGGCAGCCCCACTCCATGCTCCTGGGGTCACTGGGGTCACCACCACCCATGCTCTGGCTACCCCACTCCGTACTCAGCCTACCAAGTAGCTGGGGTGGCAGTTTCTGGTGAGGACACCGGTGTGAATACCTGGCTAGGCTCCCACTCCTCTTCTGCTTGTCTTGGGAATCCCACAAATCCCTTTCCAAGATGTACTCAGGATGCGGCCTCTACTTCTGCTACCCAGCCGTGAGTCCTACTCCAACTGCAGCATCTCACGCCATCCTCTAGGTAAAGGTCTGGGTTTCCCTTGACCTCCTGTCTGTTCTCAGTGCAGTAGACGGTGCTGCCTGTCAGAACACGCTGCATTGTGTCACTCGGTGCATAAAGGGATTCACGGTCACTCAGGAGAGAGCTAGAACCCAGAGACTGTTTCTGGCCCCTTGCGCTTTTGACAGTCAGTGCCACAGCTGTCCTGATGGTCACCTTGAATTCCGATGACAGTGTCACCAGGTGCACAGCACCCCTTGCTCCTCTCTCATCTGCACACAATGGCCTCACTCACAGGGGACTTCCCATGACACCTTTTCAGTTTCACCCTTGCTTTCTGTGTTCTCTCTTATGTGGTTTCCTCTGCAGACACACCGCCCGCTCATGGATTGACTATTCTCCTTATTTATATGCTGGTGTCTGTCTTCCCTACAGTACACACAAATGCACATATACACATAAGCACATATGCTCCCATGCATGTACACATCCATGCCACAGTAGCATGTAAGGTTCTTAAAGACTGAATATGTGAGAATGCCTCCTAGATCAAATGCACCTTCTAGCACAAGAGAAAGAAGTTACTATGAATTTATCTGTGACAAACAGCTGAGTCTGAGATGAGCTATTAATATTTCAGACACTGCAGCTGACCTGATTGTTTGACGGAATGTCTATCTCCTTTTTCTGCATCTCATTTGTTGTGGGATGTCACTTTCCATACCAGCTGTCCCCTGCTCAGGTCCTGAGTGTGTAACATTCAATTGGATGTCAGGGAATTTCCACAAGTCTGCCACATCGGGAAGTTCCCAAACCTTCAAACAGAAAATGGCTTGCAGGTGATGAAGCATGAGCTTGCCAGAAAATGCACAGAATAAGAACAACGCGTGTCCGGAATAATGATTGCCCACAGTCCCAGAGAGAATACCACACACATCAGAGTCCTTTGTGGGCTGCAGAGAAGCCAGTCAGCAGTATTCTCTGCATAGAAACTTATGGGACTCGAGGCTCACCAGGAAACAGCTTGCAGAGTCAATGCAGAAACCCCTGGCACATCTGGCTAGCCCAGGGAGTTCTAAAGACAGTGCTGGAGCAAGGAAATCCTGACAGACCTAGAGTCCCTCATGGCCCATCCCCCCACAGGATGCCCATGCCATTTCTGCTCAGGTGGCCCGGTCAGGAGGATCTCCCCAAGGAGCACTTCCATGGGAGGTCAAATGGCGTGAAGCACCGTGCTGACCTCACTCTCCAAGGGCTCTCTTGTGACACACTGTGATGTGCTTTCTGGTGCCTGCTCACTGCTCGAAAGATGCTTCTGGAAGAGAAGATGTGCAGAGTGATGAGAAAGTGACCCATTAGGACAATGAGCGAAGGGAGCCACTGTTTCCACAGCTGAGAAAACCCTTTCACCACAGAGCGTGGCAGTGGTCCAGTTTGTCAGAGTGTCCTCTTCGATTCTGAGGGTTTCTATAGTGTCACCTTTGATGACTTTATCATAATGTTGAATCCTATTTCTATAATCATATTTTTGCCTATTTCAACACACATATTCAAGGAGGGTCTCAAGTTCCTTTAATAATTATCCCAATATAAAATTTTTTCCCTCAGTGTGGAGTGTTTATTTGTGGTGTCCAATGTGATGTTGAATAGTTGATGGTAGATCTGCACAGGGAAGCCTTGCTGAGGTTATAATTAGCCTCACCACCACTGTAAACAGCTGCCATATATTTTCTAGTGTTAACACTAGGCTGTCTTAGCTGGTTCCCAGTGTTCAGTAGGGCATCACATCTGAATTTTCCCACCTTCACACCATACCCCTTGCATCCTCCAGGTTTAAACAACTGTTCTGTATTTGGCTTAGAGGATAGACGTCTACTGTCTCTAGCATCTGCTTTCTGGATGAATCATTGGTCAAATCAGTAATTATTTCAATTTTTCATCTGCTTATTCCAATAAACAAAACTGGAAAATCTCTCTTGTCCTGGTGGGCCCAGGTTCTGCCTTTCATTGTTTGTCTTAGATATTTGATGGTAGATTGATATTGCAGTCTCTTCCTGGTTGCTGTGTCAATTTCTCATTATGAAATGCCCCTTTTAGCCCCCAGGGTTGGGGCCCAAGCCACATTTCTATGGATTGATGCTGTGCAGTCTGCTTTTCTGTTGCTGTTACTAAATGTGTATCTAGCTTTATTCTTTTACTTTCAAACTGCCCTGATCTTCATATTTGTGGCATTTTTCTCTAAAGTAGCAATGTTTACCATTTTCACCCAGTTCATAGTCTTTGTCTTTTAGCTGCGGTATTTGGAACATTTATGTTCGTTGTAATTACAGACATATATTACTTAAATCTACAGTTATAGTCTCTATTCTATTTATTCCTAAGCCTTTATATTTTATTACTTCAACTTTGTTAATTAAAATGTTTGATTTTTGAGCTTTACAAACACTTTGTGTCTTTTTTTACTCTATAGTAGCATAAAATTAACTGTCCCATTTTCTTCTTACTATGAGTTTGTTTATTTTATTTCTATACTATTTATCCAGACTGAGTCTCACAAAATCCCTTCGCAATAAATTCTTAGAATCTAACCATTTCACTGGTTGTGTTTTGTGGAACCAAACCTGATAACTTCATTTAATTTGAATATGAATTTATATTTAAGAATGTTTGAGTCAATTAAAAATATTAGATTATGACTTTTATTGATTCACCATGTTTCCCACAACGGTTTCTAAGTTGTATCATTTTAAATGATTCTATTTATGTGGTTCATGAACTGTTTGCATCTTTTTGACAGACTTTTATCGGGGACATCTTCTTGCTTGTTAATCCATTCAAAGAACTCCCAATTTACTCCATGATGGTGAGTATAACCCCCCAAATACCATTTTAGAGTGACATTCATGGGGCACACGTGTGTATGTGGTGACATAAAAACTAAAGGAACAACTGATCAAACAACATTTCTCAGAACTGTTCTCACTTGAATTAGCACAATGGTCATGTTAATGTATTCTGAGGCAACTCAGGGAAAGATTACCAAAGGTATCTTTTACATTTAAATATGTAACTTTGCTCTGATGGTGCCTACCAGACAGAATAAATTGAATAATACTGTGTATTTCCATGCATCCTTGACTGATTTGGTATCATGAGGTTTAGATTCCCCTATCTGAACACTTGGTTTCCTGATGAAGAAGTTCTCCCTTTTATTTATTTATTTATTATTTATTTATTTTATGTGTCTTTTACAATATGTATCCTGATCTTATTCATTTCCCTGTCCCTTTGCATCCACCTTCTGCCCTGCACACCCCCCAAATAAAACAAAATTTAAGAGAAAAAAGAAAAAAAATGAAAGAAATTTTAAAAAGGGAACAAATTAAAAATCTCATCATGGAAGCTGCAGTGTGATACAGTGAGTCGCTGTAAACCCCTTTGTCCATTTATCTTTTCTTGCAAGCGCTCATTGCAAAGAGCCATTGGTCTGGTTTGAGGCCTCTGGTTTCTGCTACCCTGTTGATGCTGGGCCCTCTCTGGGGCTCCTCCTGCATATCCTGTTGTTGCCTTGTGTTGTGGACATCCTGCAGCTTTGCATCTCCGGGTCAGGTCCCCAGACAGCCCCAAAATTGTAAGCATGGGAGTTGTCCCCATTCCACATCTGGCAGACCAACCCTCCAGTTGCCCAGGCCCAGACCCCAGGATATAACTTGGTCCACCCCATCATTCCCCCTATCTACGATCTGCTGGAGCATGTGAAGTTCTCTTAAGTTAGAATCCTGGAGATGGGAGGTGAGATGTGCACAGGGGATTTTCCAAAGTGACTGGGCAGTAATACGGAAATTCCAGAGTCTATCTGATAATCACAGGAATTTATTCGGGGTTAACTCACAGCAAGCATAAAGGAGTCGGTCTCAGAATCCAGGAGGGGTGGGGTGTAGTTCAACAAGGTTCTCTGGAGAACTCAGCCTTGATTTGCAGCATCAGCATCCAAGACCACGAGGTAGCCAAGAGAAACAGCATGTACTCATCCCAGGTCTTAAGAGGTCCCTGTCTCAGGCATGCAGGGGGCAGGGAGGCAGGTACCTAGCAGTTACCTGCTGCCTACTAGGGGCAGTGCTTCAGGGTACAGACAACCACCCCTACATCTCCCCTTTTATCTAAGGAGGAAAGTTCTAACCTAACACAAAACTATATACAATAGGAATAATTATCAAGGAGAAATAAAGGGTAATGAGGTAAACAAATGGAACTACAACCAACAAGAGCAACATCAAACAAGAGATACTAACATCCAGAGAAGTCTGGAGCATGGGTAAATGGCATGTACAGAGATCATTCCTAAAGGTGTCCTGTTCTGAAGAACCTGAATCTGATATTTACTATGTTCTAGCTAAGATACAAGAATATTGTATCCGTAATTGTTAGTCTTAAAATCGTACTGTGATTTCAGTTAGCTAGAATGACTTCCCACAGCAATTCACCTCTTGGGTTGAACAGTCTCATAGTGATGCTGCCCAGTCACTTTGGAAAATTCCTGGTGTACAGAGTTCATTCACAGATGGCTATTGATGGGTGTTTAGTTCATGGATGGCTATTGACTGGTGTTTAGTTCATGCATGGCTATTGACTTAGTTCATGGATGGCTATTGACTTAGTTCATGGATGGCTATTGACAGGTGCTAGGGAAAGGCTTGGCACTATTTCTGTCCCTTGCTGTTGAATCATGTTCCTACAAAGTCTGCTGTAGTGATATATAGGCAGTGTACACCTTACGCCTGGTAAATGCATAGTGATGATCAATTCGCTTCTAAATAGCAATGCCCCCTTTGAAACTGCCACACAGATCCAGGAGCCAGGCATGAGTAGTGTCATAGCAATAAGTACAAAAGCGGTGTTCTTTTGTGCCATCCTGTGAGGTGCCTGGCATTTCTTCATGACTCTGAACTGTTCCTGTCACCTAGTTTTTACTTAGTCCCTATGTCTTAGAAGAAAACAAAAGTCCCCAGAAACCAGAGCACTGAGAATACTAGCAGTGAGTCCCAGTGGCAGCCATAGGTCACCAGTCACTGAAATTAAGGTGATGACATTGCCATATCTCTGAGAACTGTGTAAATAAACTCCTGTGCTCACAATCCCAATGATTTTAGAGTACTGGCACCAAATATTGAGGAAATTGTGTGTGATGTGAAATGCCACAGTTTAAGTTTATCTAACGGACATCTACTGGACTGGAATCTTGTGAAGTGCTGTTCTTTAAGCCATCAGAATAGTTTAAGGCTTGTGGACCAAAAAAAAAAATGAGGATAAAATCTAAACCTCCATGTTGTCACTATTGGACTGAGAGGAGGGTGATTATACAGGTGTTTTCTAGACGCCTCGGGTTTCTGTAGCCCAGCAACATGTTTCAGTTTCAAGATTTCCCCTTCAGCTGAGTGGTGTGCGGACAGAAGTAGATGGTTCTTCCTTCTTTGATCTGCTGTCCACAGGTGTCCCAGCTGTACCTGAGCCCCACAGGCCAACGCAGCCCTTCACTCCCACCTCACCTCTTCTCCTGTGCAGAGAGGGCCTTCCACAGGCTGCTCCAGGAGCGGAGGCCGCAGAACTTCATCCTCAGGTGAGTCAGGTTGTCGTCACATGCAGGTCCCAGGACTGGGGCGTGTTCCATTTTCCCACCCACAGCGTCTGCAGCCTGTCTTTCCAATAAGCACCTTTGTCTTGTTAGAAGGGACAGACAGATTTCTTCTAGAAGTCACCCCAGGTGTAGCAGAGCCCATAGTAACCAATAGCCTGAAGCATACTTCATCTTGAAGATTTAAAACAGCAACACAGCGAATCTGCTTTCAAGTCGAAGAAACACACAGAGAGAAAAGTTTGCTGAACTACTGGCCCTAAGCTGCTGCTCCACGTTGGGTCCTGACAAACTTCAAATGCAGCTTTATTTAGTCACAAGGCAGGGTTTCCCCGGCCTGTTGCTGGTATTCACCTCTGCTCCCATTTCCCCCTGGATGCCTCTGGAGGTGGGATTTCTTGGAAACATAAAGCCATTTTTCAAATCACAGAAAGACAGTTTATCCTGGGATAAAATTTCTCTTCAAATGAAGATGTGAGGGAAAGTGCCACAGGAGGGGTGGGGTGTGATGCCCCTTAGAGAGGATTCCAGAAATAGTTAAGGATTAAAATCAGACTTGGGCTACTGTCTCTGGAGAGGCCTTTCAGTGTGGGCAGCACGGTTGTTACTGTTCATGCTTCTCTCTCTCTCACACACAGTGCCCATGCTCACATGTATACTAAAACACCTCCTTCTTCCTTTTTTTTTTCCTCTTTTATCCTGGCGTGATCGGACACCGGACAGCCTGGGAATTAAACCTGGGTCCTCTAGAGCATCAGTCAGTGCTTTTAACCACTGAGCCTCCTCTCTCCACACTTTCTTAATAAACTCAACATTTCTTCAATAAACAAGATGGGGTGGGGGTGGGGGTGAAGACGGCTCTGGGGGCTTTGCTGAGAGTGAGCTCACAGTGTCCTGTAGGAGCACCATGGGTACATCTGCCTAAATTTGGTTTGTCCCAAATTCTACATTCATTTGCTCATGGTAACTCCCTCCCCCAAACTCCTCACTAACATTCCCCCACTGATGTTTCCTTAGGACATATTTTAAAGCTAATAATGCCTAATATTTTGAGGGAAAAGAACTCATTTCTTCAGTTAAGTTAAACAGCCGCCTCCCAAGTCCTTATAAGCAGAACTGGATCTCAGGTGACAAGACTTAGTGGTGGTGGCATAGTCACCTTGCCCTTCTTTTAAAGCTGCGTACTGTGGCATGGTCTCCATGTGGAACAGGGTGACAACGGAGAAGGCTTCAGCCTTTTCTACCCCTGCGTTCAAGTTGTCCCGAAAGAGCTCAGCAGAAGCTAAGAACTCACCAACTGTGTTTTTCTCTTGTGCCACAAAAGTAGCACAGACAGATGGTAACCCAGATTTTAGTCATCAAAAGTTGAATATCCCTCTAGGGCTTGGGGAACCCTGCAGAAAAGGAAACAGGAAGAGTGTAAGGGTGGGGTGGAGGAGATATCAAGAAAATAAGACCCTCTAAATCAACATGATCGAAGCTCCTATGAACTCACAGAGACTAAAGCGATATGCACAAGACGTACATGGGTCTGCATCGGGCCCTCTGTGTATGTTATGGCTCCCAGTTTAGTGTTATTATGGGATTCCTGGGTGTATGAACCATGGGTCTCTGTTTCTTACGCCTTCTTTTGGGCTCTTTTCCTTCTGTTTGTTTTGTCCAATTCCAATGTGTTAGGTGTTTTTTTTTAATCTTATTTTATTTTATTACTACCCCTTAGAAGCCTTTTCTTTTTTAAAAAGAGAGACAGAAAAGAGTAGATCCAGATGAAATGGGAGAGGAGGTGGGGAAGAGCTTGGAGGAGTAGAGGTGGGGAAACTGTAATTAAGATGCATTATGTGAGAAAAAAATCCATTTTCAATAAAAGGGGAAATAGTTGACTATCTCTAAAATAGATATTCTATAAATTAGCACCAAATGGAACATTAATTTAATTTTTTTTAACTTTATTTTTAATGTCACATTTTAAAGTTGGTGACTTTTTTTGTCCCAGTAACTCACATGAATCAGTGCAGTCGAGTTGAGAAAAGGCAGGGGGGAGCATTCATCAAGTTGAGAGTTCAATTATTAAAATTTCAACATTTTTTCTAGAAAATTCCACTTAATTAATTAGAAAGTGGCTTGCCCTTCAGTCGCTGGAAGACAGGTGTCAGGTGGTCCTCTGGAGTTATGACGTCCAGCACATCACTGTGAGCCAGACAGTACCCGTGCTGACTCTCGTCAGACCCATCAGATTGAAGAGTCAAGCCAGACCATCAACTCCCTGAAAGTGTGTGCTACCCTCGTACCATCTCTGGGTCTGAGAGTTGCCTCTGGTTCTTTCTTTGTCTTCATCTTCTAAGCCAGTGAATGTGTGTTTCCCTTATCTTTCCGCAGTGGAGAAAGAGGGTCAGGGAAGACCCAGGCCAGCAAGCAGATCCTGAGGCACCTGACTGGCAGGGCCAGCGCCAGCCGCGCCATGTTTGACTCCAGACTCAAGCACGTAAGTGGCTTCTGGGTTGGTGAATATGTGCCAAGAACAATGCCACTTGCAAATGCAAGGATGCATCATCATGGTCAAACCATGGTCAGAATTATAGATAAAAAGAAAAGATCTTTGGGTGTTTGCACAGAAAGCCCCAGGCTCATACTCCTGCTGGGGATTGCCTGAGAAGCAATGCTGGGAGCATCCTGAGAGCTAACAATAAAGCTTCAGTATTTTTAAAAGAAGTGGGTACAGAAAACATGGATGGTTTTAATCTATAGCTATTTATTAAGCTGGGACCCTCCTCAGCAACATGTCAGTCCACTCCACAACTCTAATGTAGCAGTTGGAGTCAACCTGGGAAACCTACCAAGCCCGTAGTCTTTATTTAAATATGCAAATGCACCAGCCGCTGATACTCCCAAGTGAGAACATGAATAAATCAGCACGGTTATGAGATAAATGCAGGTTAACTAACGGGAATAACAGAATCTATTGACTTAATTGAAATGACAGGGAACAATAGTCTCCCCTCTAAATTACAGGCTAAAATAATCATCTATTAAAATGATTGTTGGCGAGAGCACAGGCGCTGTAATTTCCAAAATGTATTCTGATCACTTTATGTAAATTGGCTTTGCTGTTTAGTTGGAGTGACTACCTTCTTATTCCTGTGAGTAAGTTAGGAGTAACTCTATCAGATCTGCTGGTAACGGGGAATCGGAGCCATCAGTTCTGTGCAGATGTCGAGTGGAATGTCTTCTAACTCCTATGTGGGTTTTCCTCATTCCTTATGACATGTTCAAATTCCGTGCTAACTGTGGGAGTCCCCCACTTTGAATATCATCCACATGAATATCGTTGTCTAAGTTCCTGAAGCTCAGTGCAGGTTTGGCCAAGCATCCGGGAGAATAAATGGATTTATGCAAGTGTCACATGAATTTGTGAGCCAACTGTAAATCTGTATAATGTTACAGGGCATCTGTGCAATGCAGTAGATTTGAGAGAGGGGCCATTGCATCCTGTGTGAGAGAAAGATTTGGTTAGTGGAGTAATAGCGCACCCTTGGTGCACAGAATGATTTAGCAGTGAGGTTGAAAGTGAGAGCCAAATCAGATGTGAGGAAGCTCTCAGGTAACTCGGGAAGGGCAGGAGAGCTGCCCTGAGAGACTGTGAGCCCTCAGAGTTCTGCACCTGGGCCTAGCCCATGACAAACACCTCCCACTGGAGCAGCTCTGATGTCCAAAGCAGACTGTTATGTGAGAGGAAAAGCCACTGAAGGCTTTATTCAGTCAGTAAAGATGATACAAATGGAAGGAAGCTAGAGAGATAAAAGTGAGAGCTTGGCAGCGGGCGTCGCCAATGAAAGTCATGTGGAGGGTGATGAAGGAACCTCCTGTCACCGACACCAGTGACAGACAGCCTTGTCAAAGCTATATGCAGCCCAGAAGAGTGGGTAGGTGGCTCTGAGAGGTTCACAGTCCTGGTGCAAGGTGTTCCAGGAGTCATGCGGAAGGAGTAAAGACAAAGAAATAGCTGGGTATGAAAGATGCTAGGGCGGGAGGTGGGCGCTGAGGTCCAGAGGTGAACTCGCTCACGTCTCCAGGTCATACACTTCTGAGGCCACACAGCAAAGGTGTTTGAGGTCCAGTCTTGCACTACAGCCTCGTCCTGTGAGATCGTGAGAAGCCTGACAGGGTGTTGCTGTGTTCCATATACTGAGGGGAAGACAGAGACCCGTCCACGGAGAAGTTGCTTTCTTCCCCTCAGTCTGGAAGCCCAAGCAACAGTGTTTCCTCTCTAACCCCTGTATCTGAATCTTAAAGATCAGAAACAGGGTTTTTCCATGTCATTGGACTTATTGGAACAGAAAAGTCATGTTTTTTAAGAGAAATTGCCTGGGACTTCTCACCCATTGCATCCCAAATGAGTTTTAGGTTCATTCAATTCTGTTGCAATCATTTAAATAAGCCTTTACTGAAAAGTCCCTTTCAGAGGGGAGTGACAGGCTCAGGAAGATTGATAGATGTGAGGATATTCATTAAGGAGCCCACGGGCCCTTATTTCTAGGACATACAATATAATTAGCTACACTCTTAGCACATGGTCACTTTAACTATTGAAATTTACAACACATTATTAAATGGAAAAAAATCAGGCCAATACAATTTGAATCAGTAAATATCGAGGGTACAAGTAGGCACTTCTTTCCTGTGTATTTTTATTTAAAATTTTGTGGCTGTGTGCTGTTCTCACAATTTTGTTTCAAAGTCAAGGGAGACAGTAGAATATTGTTAGGAGTTTTCTCAGCATTTCTCTTCACACAGTTATTCAGCGCCACCTATTGGCTGACTAGCTAATACAGAAGAAAACAGCGGGCTGTTTGGAGCTTGGCACTGTCATCTGGAAGCATGCAGTGGCGAGTGCACGGAACAAGTCTGTTAAGAATTTACAATTCTTCAATTCTTCAGTGGCTTCGGCTTTATACCAGTGTCATACCTCACATGTCTTTATTGCTAATCCAACACTAGTTGGATGAGATTAACAGTATGAAGCTGGAATTAAGTGTGTGACTCTGCAGTCGGATTTCTGGGTTCAAATCTCAGTTAGGGCATTTGGAGTCTATGATTCTGGCAGCCAGCGATTCTGTTTCATTGACAGTAAAGTGGAGACTTTGATGATAAATGTTGAAAACATCACATGTATACACATGTATGTCTGTGCACATGCACTTCCTGTTAGAATGTGGGTAGTCTACAGTCCTAATGGAAAGAAAATTATTACTTGTCATGTGTCTGCTCTGTGGTGGGCACAAAGCTTTACCCACATGACACTGAAAAGCACCAAGAAGGAATTCCTCTGTTAGAGTAAAGGAGAATGGGGTTGGAGGTTGAAGGAACTTGGTTGATGCCTTAGAGTGTGCCATTTACTAACTGGAGATGGGGAGGCAGCTACTGATGTGGGGAGGCATGTGCATGTGATCATTGCCCCACGTTTTCTGCCTGGGAATACATCCTCCATTATCTATGATACACTTTCTCATGGAATAATATAACCATTTATTGTCAAATACAACACAGAAATGTACCAAATTTAAAATATTCTTAAATTCATCCTTTTATGGCTTTTTAAATAATTATTTTGTAAAACATTTGTGCAGTAAGAAGAAATCACAATATTAATTTCAACATATGCATAATTATCTATTCAGAATAATGTTAAAGAAAAATAAGAGTATACCAATCAGTAATTATTTTGGGGGAGGGTGGTCCTATCACACCTGCTATCAATTTGATTATATTAACTTTCAGGCCCAAATCATGGAGTTTTGTAAAGATTTAATGTGTCTTCAGAAATCCAAGCTTCAAAACCAGATGGTTAAACACATTTCATTATCATGGTTAACATTTTTGATTTGTAATTGGGATCAAAGTGTTGCTTTATAATAGTTAATCATGCAAAATGCTTCTCAAATTAGTGCCTGAGTGTATCAAATTCCAAAAAGACTTTTAAAATGAACTCAAAACATTTGTTAAAAATTTATAATAATGACCTCAGAAATAATGTCATAAATCAAAGGGTCTAGGATGAGGACCCAGTGAATCAGTAGAGGGTGGCGCTTTTCCATCTGGTGGCTGAGCTGGAAGCTGTATTTAACGTATTTGTAGAATGTCTTAAAAGAGAAATAACATGCCAGATTTCCATATATTTTGGAGAATTGTTCGGTCACCATCTTTATTAGAGTCACAGTTAATTGATGGATGAGAAGTTAATTTTATTTCATGTTCAATATCTGAAGAAAGTTATTTATAGAGAATGCCAGATCCTGGGGTTCACCCAAGGGACTTTGTACTAGAGTTTTAGAGCCATGGGCTCACAGACTTTGAGACAAAGCACAGAGCAGTGAGGGGTCATGACAGCAACTTCAGCTAGGTGTTTAGTTCCATTTCTGCAGGAGAGGGTGAGTTACCAGGGGCACAGTGCAACCAAGAAAGAGGTTAGCAGGCCTGCATGTTGAAGCATGTGCAGTCATGCCCGGGGATTAGGAACACTGTCTGGGTCAGTGTCCCACACATCATTTTAAAGGAAGTTCTGTCTCAGGTTTACATCATTTCTAATTGTTCTCTTTAAAAATATTTAGGGGCTGGGGATGTGGCTCAGTTGGTAAGAGTGTGGTAAGGCCCGAGTTCAGGTTCTAGTACCTATGTGAAAAGCCAGGAATGGTCATCTACATGCCTGTCACTCTGGTACTGTGGCAGCAGAGACAGGAGACGTAGGAAACTTCTTGGCTTCAAGTTTTGCTCCAGATTCAGAAAGAGATCGTGTTGTAAGGGAATAAGGTCGATAATAACAAGAGTAGGGCATCCAGCATCATCTACATACATGTGTACATGAGGCACCAGCTCCCTCCCCTGCACAGTGTGTGTGTGTGTGTGTGTGTGTGTGTGTGTGTGTGTGTGTGTGTACACTAGCCTCCATTTACATACAGTAAAGAAAATATGTGACACCTTATTAACAGTGGCCACAATCTGACATATTGTGTGCACTCATAGCTTGCATTTGAGGAGAGAGTAACCTTGAGAATTCAGCCTGTGTGATGTGGAAAGCACAGAACCTTCCAGATAGCAGAATATTCCCAGCCTCTTTGCTATGACTCCCCAACCTTATTATTTTTAAGGAGTTGTCCAATCAAATTCTTTCTTGTGCTACAGGCCATGTGCATCTTGGAAGCCTTCGGACATGCCAAGACCACACTCAACAATGTGTCCAGTTGCCTCATACAATACTGGGAACTACAGTTCTGTGAGAGGAGAAAACATGCAACAGGAGGTAAGTTTGCACTTAGCCAGCAGAGGGTCCCTGTGCCCAGAGAGATGGAGGCTGTGGGATCTGTGCAGCCTGCATTCACTTTAGAACCACCCCAAGTCAGCATACAGTAGAGAGGAGCCAATTACAGATCATCACGGGAGGTGTCTACTTGCCACCACCTGTGGATTATAAACCTCTTATTCATATCCTAGAAATGTTTTATAATAAAGATGGCCAGGTATATTGAGAGGGGCCTGGAGGTGTCCTCTGCATCCCGAGATGTCAGGTTTCAAGTTCAAACTTTACAGGGAATCGAAAATATTCTCAAGTGCAGTGAGCCTTCCCAGGAGGATTGCTGTATAAATTATACAGCACAGAAGAAGGATTTAGCAAAAAAAGAAAGCAGACGTGAATCGGACTTCTCCCAGATAGATGCACACACTCAAATCATAGCCATGTGCAGTTCCTTCACATAGCATACAGTGAGATCTGTTTAAATCAAATTTGAACTTCTTAAATGATGGAATTAAAATCAATCTAAACAATAAAATCATCACCAAAGAAATCTGGAACAGAAACTGGCTTCCTATTTGATTTAAACATTAGCTGTATATTTTTCTGGAAACCCATTTATAGTTCAAGTTTTGAATGACCCGTGCATCCTGGGCATTGCAGTAAAGTTCCCTGGTGATATGTTCCTAGAGAGCAGAAGCTGAAACAGGAAAGGTTGTGACTTGTCCTTTGCCACATGCATATGCAGACCTAGATGAAGACTGTGGTCCAACTGATCAGGTCGTTTGTCAACAGTGTTAAGTCCCAGGCCACTGGCCACCTGCTTGCATGGCTCCTGCTGAGTCCGATACAGCATCCTCCACCCTACCCTGATGCCAATGCTAAGCATCACAGGCCCCTAGTCCACACATTGCCAAGGAGAAATCCCTCACCTGAGGCTCTCTGACTCTCTATCCAAATGCTCTTCAGCGCAGGAATGTGTTCATTGCTCCCCAAAGGGACTGGCCATCGTTCTTCCTGAATTTCTTCTCTTTCTCCTGGAGAGATTCCATGCTTGTCTCCTCAGGAATGTCAGCGTAGAAAACTGTCACGTGAGAGAAGCAGCAGAGGGTGGGTGAGGGCGCTGCTCTGCAGTCGAGGGGACCTGAGTTTGAATCCTCAGAAACCAAGTAAAGCCAGTAGCATGTGTCTGTGATCCCAGTGCTCTTGTAAAGAAATGGGAGGTGGGGACAGGAATTCTCCATAAGTTCGTGGGCCAGCTAGCTTAGTGTTTTGCAGCAACAAACTACAAAGAGACCGTGTTTCAGAAAAGGTGGAAGGCGAGGGCTGATATCCAAGGTTGTCCTCTTACTTCCACATGTATAACATGACACATACTCACAAGGGCACACACACACACACACACACACACACACACACACACACGTGCTGGAAAACTGCAGTGAAACTTCTAGAGTTTTCTGGTGATTGCACTCTGTTAGCAAGTAGTTCCCATGGTTCCTGGCCAGCCACAGCCCAAAGGACTTAACATGCTCATGCAAGTAGGTGTGGTATACTCATGTGCATTCCTACCTCTGATTCTTCAGGGAAGAGAATTTGGCCGAGTGTAATAGATTGTAAGCTATGTGTGTGAGTTAGTTGACTTTCTTGGCTCTATGTGTGACTTGGTTGACTCTGGGCTGTGTGTGACTTGGTTGACTCTGGGCTGTGTGTGTGACCTTGGTTGACTTTGGGTTCTCAGTGTGACTTGGTTGACTCTGGGCTGTGTGTGTGACCTTGGTTGACTCTGGGTTCTCAGTGTGACTTGGTTGACTCTGGGCTGTGTGTGTGATTTGGCTGACTCTGGGCTGTGTGTGTGACTTGGCTGACTCTGGGCTGTGTGTGTGTGACTTGGTTGACTCTGGGCTGTGTGTGTGTGACCTTGGTTGACTCTGGGTTCTCAGTGTGACTTGGTTGCCTCTTCTCTTGGGGAAATTATTCTGCAGACATCATGGAAGGCATTCTCCACCTTTCTTCCCTACCATATTGCTTTCTCATTCTGTTCTAATTAACACCCCTCAGACATTATCATTTATGTTTGTAGTTTTGAAAGCTTCCTGCTGTGTTCTTTTTTTAAAGATCTAGTCAAATGCTTTGGTGATTAGTTTTCTGTGATTTTAAAACTGAGACAAATAAAGTGAATCGGAAACAAAACAGAAAGTCAGTACTGCTCTGGGATTGCATTCTCAGTTTCCTGGAGACATCACCCGGGTCCTACGAAACCTGAGTGCTCTGAACGGCTCGACCTCCGAGCTCGCCTCTGCTCTTTGTAAGAAGGAAATTCATGATGACTGTGCTGAGAGGGCTTTTGGTGGAAGTCAAGTTTCAAGGGTCCTGTTTTTGGAGAGTGGGCAGAGTGACGGTGCTCACACTGGGCAGACAGACTCAAGGGGAAGCCCTGTGGCACACTTACTCACTTCCCTCCTGGACAGATTGGAGGACAAAGTCTGCAGTGCAGTGTAAAGACCTGGACCATGCTAATCAGTTAATCACAGAAGCATCCATCACAGAGGCTTAGGAGTGCTGTGGTGAGGGAGTGTACAACGGGGCGTTAAAGGCCTTGTATACAGTCAGGACGCTAAGGCAAGATTGCTATGAAGACGCTTCATTGTGCTGAGAAGACCTTAAGTCTGAAGATGAGACCTCTGCCTACTGCTAGTCTGATGTTCTGAGGTTCAGTGAAGGACTTGGCAGCCTTATCTTGTTTCCCAGTTCATGTTAGCATAGATAAATGAAATGGGTGTGAAGCCTGAGAATGTTCCAGAATGTCAGTATCTGAGACCTTCTGTAACAAACTGTTGTGTGGACTTCTCCTGAGGAGACCCAACACACACACACACACACACACACACACACACACACACACACACACACACACACACACACGTCTACTCACCCCAGAAAGAGAATCCACAACAGACCAAAGTAACAATTTCACTGAAGTCTAACTTGGTGAATCAGTGAGTTTTTACTGGAGTCACTAACAGGTCGAGTGGCTTCTTACAAGGAGCAGGAATGACTCAAAGGCAGCGGGTCACCTGAAAGCCAGTCCTAACGTGAATGACAACCCACACAGCTGCAACCCTGGATCTCTGCACAACTTGCAGACAGCTCCACTGGTCTGAGAATCCCCTCTGCAGCTCTCCTCACTGCTCCCAGAATGCCCCTCTGCAGCTCTCCTCACTGCTCCCAGAATCCTCCTCTGCAGCTCTCCTCACTGTTCCCAGAATGCCCCTCTGCAGCTCCCCTGGTCAGTCTCTCTCCTCACTGCTCCCAGAATGCCCCTCTGCAGCTCCCCTAGTCAGTCTCCCTTCCTGCAGTTGTTTACTGTTTCTTTTAATCTGGAGAGGAGGCCATGGGTATCTTAAATTTCAGCATTCTAAGACAGGTGACATTTGTTTACCTGCTGGGTCCCATGGCCCATCCCCCTTTCTGGAAGGAAGGATTCGGTTCTAATGAAACTGCTATACAGCCCCAATGCTTGAGCAGGCAGCTTGAAGCCTTCAGGGATGGACTGACTGACCTTCTGAACTCTCAAACTCTGACTTGGGTGTCTGCAGACCTTGTTCTTGTCATCTCCAGGGTAGAGCCTGCTGGCCTATCCCCACTTCTGAGCTCTGTGTTGGGCGTATACACCTGTCTCCCCAGATTTGCCTCCTCTGACCATGTCTCTGCAGGGTGTCTTTTTAGAAGGGTGTCGTCACAGCCCATCAGCACCCACCCTACTCCAATGTGACCTCAGAGCACCACGAGTGCCTCTGTATAGATGCTGTTTCTGAGCGAAGCCCCACACACAGGTCCTGAAGTGAGGGTTTTGGAGCATCTTTTGTGGGACACAGTTCCACCTCCTGCAGGGAATGAAGAAAGGCTTTCACTGTCCAAAACTGTTTTCCGTTGAAGATCGAATACCTCCACTGCTGAGGAAAGTTAACATGGCTGTACTAAAAAGCTATGCTAAGATGTTCTGCTTCTGAACCAAGGCTCTCTTTAGTGAGCAACATGGAGCTGGGAGATGCCTTGTGATCATCAGGACCTGAGTCTGGATCCCCAGCGCTCAGGCAAAAGCTGGATGTGGTTGCATGCTTGTGACCCTAGCATTGGATGAGAAGAGATGGGCCGACCGCCGAGCTCACAGCCCAGCCAGCCCAGCCAAGTCAGTGGCTCCTGTGAGAGATATTGTCGCAAATGCTGAGTTGGAAAGTGATAGAGGAAGATGCCTGGTGGGAACCTCTGGCTTCCACATGTGCACAGGAGAGTGCACCAGTGCACGTATGTACACACACGCATACACACACACACACACACACACACACACACACACACACACACACACACACTTTTTATTAAAAGGAAAGTTACATTAATTTAGAACACCGAGAGAGCTCATTCACTCAAGTTGAGCTGCTGTGAAAGCAGCTGAATTGTAAATATTCATTAAAACAGCTAATGAGATTACAGTAAGGCTGTTATATACCAGCCAGGTCAAGTAAATGAAGATTATGTGATGCTTTTATGCTTTAAAGTAGACAATATTTGCTTACGTTGTCAACATGTATAAAGCGGTGACTATCATTGTATTGGCCACACAGAATTATCAAACTACTGTTAAGGCTGATGGATGCTTCCTCCTATGGTTGTTAGTAGTGATTTTTAAACATGTCAACACCAGTAATTTTGCCAGAATGTAACCACAAATTGCAACATAAAAAACACCACATTTAGTTTGATGAACCACCAGCTATAAATAAATAGATATTTTTATTCTGTATAAATTTTATTAACGAATAACATCTTAGTCTGGTTCCCACCTCAGTGTTTCCCCCAGCTGATTTCCTGTTTATAACAAAGCCACTGTTCCTGGTTCTCCAGAGTAGGAACCACTGCCCTTCAGGATGGAGGGGCTGCTGAAGTGTCTCATTCTGGCCCCACAGGTAAGTGTAGGAAGTCAGTATGTAAAAATAAGGATAGGTTTGCTGAGGAAGGTTCCATTTAGCCAGAAAGTCCTGTGTTTGAGGTTGCGGCCTTCACCCTACCATATACACCTCTTGTCCAAGAAAGCAGAGGTTTACGGTGTGCCACACAAGTGTGCCTGTGAGATTAGGGAAGAGACTGTGGCAGACTCTCGCCCCCAGTTTCTTCTTAGAATGGTGACCACAGCTTTTCCCCTAAGTGAACAAAATGATGAGATTGTCACTCTAGAACATACGCGAATTTTTCCCTTTAATTGGAAATAGAAAGATTTCTTTTTCTCACATAATACATCCCGATTACAGTTCCCCTCCCTCTACTCCTCCCAGCTCCTCCCCACTTCCCCTCCCATCCAGGTCAACTCACTTCCCAGCTCTCATTAGAAAACCAACAGGCCTCTAGGGAACATAATGATGTAGTCTAATTAATATAACATAATATATAAAATAAAACTAATACATCAGAATTGGGGGCAAAAACAAAAAGAAAGAAATGAGCCCAAGAGATGACACAAGAATCCAAGACCCACTCGTTTGCACACCCAGGAATCCCATAAAATCACTCAAATGGAAGCCGTAATGCATGCAGAGAGGACCTGGTGCAGACCTGTGCAGGCTCTGTGCATGCTCCTTCGGTCTCTGTGAGTTCATACCAGCTTTGCTCAGTCGATTCAGAGGGTCTTGTTTTATTGGTGTCCTCCATCCCTGGCTCTTACACTCTTTTCTACCTCCTCTTCCACAGGATTCCCTAAGCCCTGAGGGGAGGGATTTGAAGGAGAGATACAGTTTAGGGCTGTGTATTTCAAGGTCTCTCACTATCTACACACTGTCTGATAGTGGGTCTCTATATTTGTTCCCATCTGCTGCAGGGGGAAACTTCTCTTAAGTTGGCTGAGTAAGGCACTGACCTATGACTATAGCAGAATTCACTGATAGTCATTTTATTACTATGGTCTTTTAGCCTAGGTCTCTGGTCTTTCTAGTCTCTGGTTCTTGGTCACCTAAGCAGTGTCAGGTATGGGTTCCATCCTATGGAGTGGCCTTAAGTCACGTCAGATTTTTTTTTGGGTTGATTAATCCCACAGACTTTGTGCCACCATTGCCTTAGCATTTCTTGCATGTAGTACACCATGGCAGATCAAAGAGTTTGTGGCCAGGTTGATGTTTACAGTTTCCTTTTGGTAGTGTGTAGAGTACCTTCCTGTACCAAAGACGCTGGAAGGGGGGGGCTGAAGGCTCTATGTAGCACGGCTCAACCTCTCCATGTTCAATGAGTTATGTCAGTGTTGTCTTGAGCTATGGGATCTTACCATCAGTTTGTGGAGAAAAACCTATAGTCTGGCACCAACCTAGGTTGCTTGGGCATTCCCATGGGACCCCTTTGGCCAACAACTCCACTAGATGTAACCCAGTCCCAGTACTGGAAGCTTCATTTGGTGATGAGTGATGGACAATTGGGGCTCTCTCCCCCCATTATTTGGTGAATTCATTTAAATTGCCTTCATATATGTATATATTTAGAAAACTTCTAGTCTGTTAGTTGTTTAATGGAGCACACAGAGACTCTTTTAGGGAGCAAAGCTGCTTTAGAGATGAGGTAAAAGACCATCCTGTGCCCACCATTATCTGCTTTACTTTCCGACAAAAATCTGAGTGTATTCTCATCCACTTAGCCTGTGCAGCTGGTGCCTTGTTATATTAAGACCCTAGCTTCTTGGGAAATAGAGGTCTAGTTAAAGCAGCCTTCATGTGAGGCTACTTGGTGCCATGAGTAAGGGGCTTTGGGTTGAATGGCAGCCTGGTCATTGAGCTGTAAGGCCTGGAGAGTGTTGCTCACTTCTTCTCACTACAGAGTGAGAAGACTGCTCTCTGCACTTGCCCACATTCTTTCCATCTGTGTTTCATTTAACCTTCAAAGCTGCCTATTTCTTGGGCGTACAATCTCACTTATGGCAGTTGAGCATAGTTACTTCTTGAAGGATGAAGACAAGGCTGGGAAGTTGCCATGGGTGCTGGCCTTAGAGTTAGTAGCATGAGCTTCCCATTTTATGGACAGCATTGAGGAAAGCAGCCCTTCCCATGTCCCACATCTTGCATGACGCTAGAATTTCAAAGATGAACCATAATGTTTACCCCAGGAAAATTGTAGACTCTGGCCAGAGAATTCTTCAAACAGTGATGTGATCTCTCATGGAATGTTTATTATTGAAAAGTATGTTGACCTGGACCTGCAGATCATTCTTCAATGACAGGGTCCTGAGTGGAAGAACCAGAAGATTAAAAGATAAAGAAGATAGGAATGTTGAGACAAGAGGTCTAGCACAAGTCATATCTTAGGCCAAGGAAGCTGATTAAGAAGCACAGTGTTTTATATATACTTTGAATGGGAAAATACGGAACAGAATCAGCAGAAAGCCATCATACAACTGGATGACGTCAGCAAGAAGCTAACCAAGCCATGTTGTACACAAGGAACATGGAGTATCTCAAGAGCATCGCAGACAGAACACATAGCAGCTTCAAAACTGATAACTCCAGTCTCTTCTGAGGGAAAAGCTAAGTTTCCAAGAACTGAAACCTGAACTCCTACAAGGCCCTAGCCCCAGGCCCAGCCCAGACCTTGCCAGGTTCCTTTTGTCCTTTCATCAGGTTCTCTGAGAAATCCTTGGATTGGCCTGTCTCTCAGCAGAATGTCATTCACAAAATACTGATGGAAGGACTATGTGAAGGCACCCTGGTCCCGGGAAACGGAATCTCCCTGCCTTGTGTAAACACATCGGTGTGGGGACAGTGTCTTTTGGAGCTGTGGCTTCCCGTGAAACTTCCTAGTGGCATAGTGAACATCAAGAGTCTGTACGGCTGTGGTTTTCTGCAGCTTGGGAGGCTAGGGCACAAATTCAGGCAACATCAGCAGGGTCCCAGTGTGCACACAACTCCTGCTAGGAGCCAGGTTAACAGAGCCACCCCAGCCTGGCGTGTACTCTGCTCTGCTTTCCAGTTCTTCCACTGTGGACAAGTCATCTGAACTTCTTTACATCGTTTTCCACTTCTGTATTATGATGATGATCATCATTCCAAACTCTTCGAGTTGCCCGGAGCAGAGACATGTCAGCACAGCTCTCTTTTCTTTCACTTCCGTGTCTATGAATACTACCCCTTTCCCAGATGGAGATACTGGCTTGCTGCTAAAGGATATAGATCCAGTGTCCTGGCATGAAATGGGAAAGTATTTGGCTCTCAGCCTTTTCTGTGGACTGAAAACCCCCAGATCAACATCAATTGAAACCACAGTCTACTCACAGTAGGAAATGCCCTCCAGTGAATGTACCACAGCTGTGTGGCCTTCTTGGGTAATGGAAACATTAAGAGTTTTTTGTTGTTGTTGTTTTAAATGAGAAAGAACACATGTGAGGGGCTGCTCCTGGCACCTTGCTTTCAAATCCTGATTTTTAAATGAATGAGAGGGGTGATAAGAGATGAAGCATCATCATCATCATCATTTCATCAGCTTCCTTAGCATTGCGCACCTCATTGGACATGCTTTTAATAGAGTGCTATAATTCATCCTATCTCACTTCAAGAGCTGTAAGCAGTCTGGTTCTGGAGATAAGGAAGATGAGTTTAAAGTACAAAGGCCTCTGGTAGCACTTCGAAGGTGTCTGAAAGGCACCTTGTGTCTGAAATGCAATAGATACATTTAGTGGTACCTTCTGGAACTCCAGAGGGATCCTGAGACATTCTGTTTTTTCTTCCCCATATTAAAGATGGATGAAATTACAGTTAAAAGGGGTGGCCATGCCAGGTTTGGAAGCAGAATGCCTGGGATTGCATCCCCCCAAAACTCCTCCTCTTACACCCCTATCCATGATGGCTCATGGGTAGATGGTCCCTCGCCCAGCATGAGCCAGCCCAGGTGGTGTGAAGAAAGGCATGTGTGAAAGGCTGTCTTCTCTCTGTGCCCATACCTGCTTTGAGTGACAGCCAGAGGTGGGAGCTGATGAGGCTGTGAAGGAGGTTCTAACTTATAGCCTGAAGGAGAGTAACTCATCCTCCTACTTCCTTTAAAAATGAACAAAGGGCTTGGGCTCTGTGAAACACTGCATTGGGGACAATCAAACAGCATGTACCCATGGAGTCAAACTTCACGAGAAATGTAAATATATTCATGTGTAGATGTCTGGAGACTTGTCAGAATCATTGGTTGACAGGGGAGATAGCTGGGGAGGGTGACCCCTGCATTTCTGATCAAGACTGTTTCCAACATAAAAGCTGTTTCAAAACCACACCAGTGTTGAGATCAGGCTGTCAATTGAGGGGGGTTCTTTCAAATGGGCCTCCTGGCTGCGATCAGTGCTGGAACCTCTCAAACCCAGAGTCCCATGCCTCCCTGACCTCACAGCTTCACAGCAGACACCACAGCATCTTCTGTTTGGGATTGTGTTAGCCTGTGCTTGAGTTTGCCTGGAGATGTTCCTTCAAAGTGCTGTTTTCTTTCAGTCTTGCGCATCAGAACCCATTAACCCCAAGCAATTTTATTCACTGCTGGAGATGTGCTAACTAGCTTGATTAATAATTACTCTGCTTAGGAATTTAGATGAAGGGTTTCCAGTCACTCGTGACTTGGCATTTGATCAGTACTGAACACTGCTTCAACTGAAGCTGCTGTCTTTGCTGGAAGAAGTGTTGTGTGCATCAGCAGGGGTCCAAGGCCAGAGGCACAAGGACCTCTCAGCCTTCATTTCTCACCTGGTGCTTCTTACCTGACTGTGGGAGTCCTGCCCCCACTTTTTCCCCAGGGTACCCTGGAGGAAGAAGTGAGAAATATTTAGATAGAAATATAGAGGGGAGAGAGAGAGAGATGGAAACAAAGGATAGATAGCCTTCGGAGGGCCTGGATCCTTATCCACAGGCCCCTTCTGTCTCTGCTAAAGGGCTTTTCCTAGGAATGCCAAGGGTGGAGCAAAAGACCTCCCCCTAACACAGCCAAGTTCAGACCCTTCCAAACACCTGGTAACCACACACATGGTCAGTTCATCCCCTCATGCAGCCCTGCTGGATAGAGCAAGCTTAGATCTCACTAGGAAACCTCTGTGGGCTTACACATCTGACATAGAAAACAGTGAACAGGACCAGTGTGGAGATCTACTGTACACCAATGCAGAGTCATGTGTACTTCAAATTTCTCCCTGGTTAAATAGCCATGAAGATATGCTCTCTCTCTCTCTCTCTCTCTCTCTCTCTCTCTCTCTCTCTCTCTCTCTCTCTCTC
>CABHPQ010148024.1:0-40469 GCA_902168405.1 Peromyscus aztecus
TGGGTAAGGGCGGAAATAGCCACATTAGCTTTTACCGAACATCCTGCATTCATCTACTCTTTGAATGAGAGGATTTTTGGTTGTTGACTGGGATCTCCCAGCTTCGGCTGTGGAAGTCCTAACATAAGCGCTTGTGAGAACTGCTACTGGAATGGGAACTTAACAATCCTTTGTGGACACCGAAACTGCACTACTGCTGATCTGCATGGCCAATGTGTTTAACCCAGGTGCCTCTTTGTTCAGGAGCAGGTCGCGTCCACAGTCTGCCCGCCCCCTCCAGCCGCCTTGCGGGAACCGGCCACTAGGGAGCGCTGTTGGCCCAGAGATGGCTCTTGGCGTTACCCCCTAGCTTTGGAAGCAAACGCATTAGCTGAGAAGCAGGGAAGTCGGTGGCGTGAGGAAATTATTATGCACAGTTCATTTCCTTGTAATTTAACTCTCAGAGTAACAAAAGCATAATGTATAGCCTAGTTTTCTGGTCTGATTTACAACAATTTGAACTAAAAGATGATTTCTGCCTCTCCCCACCCCCTTCTAATCATTTCCGCTGATATCAGCAGCTGAGAATTTTGTATTTCATCATACCACTGCACCTCTTGGAGCCACAGATCCCAGAAGAGAAAAAAATGTAGAACGGGGTCCCACAGATCCAACCAGGCACACATTTCACTCTGTTTCCTTACAACTGCCGTGCTGGTCTTAGTAACTTTGTGTTTTTGGTAGGACCGTTTGGCCCAGGAAGTCCAAACCTGGTAAAGCACACCTGTCCCCCAAATCGTCTGTGGTGTGAGTTTTCAAAATCAGAGGCAAAAGGATGCCCCATCTAACCACCCTGCAAGGCCTCTTCTTCTAGTCAGGCCTTCCTAGTAGATTCAGGCCAACTTCCATCTCAGCTTCATCGGACTCTTAGAGCATTCATTCACTGGAATACAGCAGCTTAACATTTCTTGTGCTTGTCTTGTCTTGCTCAGCGATTTCTCTCTCTCTCTCTCTCTCTCTCTCTCTCTCTCTCTCTCTCTCTCTTACCTTTTGCCACAGGAAAAGGAAAAAAAAAGTTTGTTTTTTTTTCAGTGCCTACCTTGACTAGAGCTCCTTGCTAAGAGTTTTCGATGCCATTTCCATTTCCTTTAATGAGTTCAAAATCTCGGCCTTAGAAGCAATTGATTCATTTTACAGGGGAGGGGCATGGAAACTACAGAACCTACACCCTACACAAGGTTTCTCTGGAATTAGAGGCAGGCTTCAGAAACCGAGATTTCTGTTTTATCCTTCGGAAGCCCACCTTGGCTGCCCGCCGAGGAGAGTGTTTCGCTTGCCCCCAGGTTCAGCAGCAGTGACAGGCACACATGTGGCATGCACGGGACAGGTACTTGAGAAGCTGTCTTGGCAAATACCTATGCCATGATACCAAAGCTGGCACTGCCCCCGTTTTAAAAATCTAGTAACTTTCTGCGTATTAGTTCCAAGCCATCTTGGACAGGGCTCTCCCACCATGCACTTGGTAGGCGCTGAAAGAATATCACGAATTGTAGCGTCATTCCTTTTGGGTCTACGCTGGTGTTTCCATATGTGTTTTCATCCAGGAGAAGGGGCTGCTGTCCTGGAGACTATGACACAATATGAAGCCAGAGTCCCTTTCCGGAGGAGTGGGGGCGGGGAATGTGGGAGGGACCTCTGTTGGAAATAAGTGGAATGATTGGACTGTGGTAACCTAGGTTTCTGACTCCCAAACTCCAGAAGTCTTCTCATGACGTTTGTTAACTTCTCTCCCCTTTAGACTGTTTTCATTTAGGTGGGTGTCGAAGGAAGACTGGTCTGGAAGAAGGGGGCAGCTCAGGGACCGGAGGCTCAGTAGATCTCAGAGCCCTTTGGACCTGCCATATACTTAATCATTTTGAGAGCAGAAAGTTGTCCATGGAGACTGAAGCATCGTGTGGGTTGACATAAAAGGAAGGAGGAAGTCACTCAGAGAGGGACACTAAACCCTTCCGGTGTGTTGACGGGGACTGGCACGTGAGCTATCAAGGGGGCATCTGTACAGAGATGGCTTTCATAAATTATGAGTACCTCCCAGTCTCTCAGGGCACCGGACCCCTGCTGCAAAATCAGTCGAGGAATTTAACAAGATGAAGCCGTTGAGAAAAGTCGGTGAGCAAGTGGTCTCGGAGGACTCTGAGAAACTTTGCAAACCGGGATGCTAACAACATCCATCTCCGGTTGACTCGGAACTCTTGGAAGTCAGGGAAACTGGGGCACAGAGGAATGTTGATTCCCAGCCCCTGAGACCACATTACTAAAACATATGGAACCGATAAGGAAATTAGCCACGGTCCCTAAAGGGTGGTTTGAAGAACTCTGAATTTCACCACCTCTGGGGATTAAAGCCACAATAGAGGAAATATCTTGCATATCTTGGTGATTTTACCTTCATCGCCTTATTTTATGATTTCCCAGACTTACTGAAGAATAGTTGACAAATAACAGTTGCAAATATGTAAGATGTACTTTAGATATAGATATATATATATATCTAAAGTATACACTGTAAGTTGATCACCACACTCAAGCTAGTTAGCATATCCCTCACCTCATATAGTTATCTTTCCCTCCCTGGTGTTAATGTTCAGGGTCTACTCTGTATTAATTGCAGCTATCACACTGTACAATGCATCTCCAGAACTTTCTTTTGCTGCCTAACTTTTGCCTTTGACCTTTGACACCATCTTTCTCTTCCCCCTCCCCACCTTAGTGCTGGCACCATGACTCCACTCTCTGCTTCGGCCAGATTGCTCTTTCACATTCCGAGTGTAAACGGGATTGTATAATATTAGTCTTTCTGTGCTTGGCTTATTTCTCTTTACATAGTGCTTTCTAGTTTTGCCTGTGTGATGGAGAATGACACATTATTTCCTTCTCTCTCTCTCTCTCTCTCTCTCTCTCTCTCTCTCTCTCTCTCGTGTGTGTGTGTGTGTGTGTGTGTGTGTGTGTGTGTGTGTGTTTCATTTTCTTTACCCTTCATTTATCAGTCTGTGCTTAGGTTGCTTCTGTATCTTGCTTATTGTGAACATTTTGGCTCTCAACACTTTGTCTTATTGATGGTTGGCAAATATTTTCTCCTGTTGCATAGGTTACCTCCTCATTTTGTTGATTGTTTTCTTTGTCATTCAGAGGCTTTTTATTTAGATGAAATTTAAATTAACATAGAAGTCCAGGGGTAACAGTGGAATATCTGAGAAAGAAAAGGAAAAAAATTAATACACTGGCATCTGAAATTTCTAGGGGTAAATTTAAACATAGAGTAAGACATTTGCTTGTTGGATACCAGCAGCCACTGATGATGAAAGAAATTGAGGAATACACAAAGGAGAACTATTCCATGACCATGGACGGTACAATTAATATTGTTAAAATGCTCAGACCATCTAACTCAATCTGTAGATTCAATGCTGTTCTAATCACAATTCTAAAGCATTTTTCACATAACAAACAAACAAAAAAAAGCCAGTCAAAATTCATATGGAACCACAAAAGATGCCATATAGTCAAAGGAATTTTGAGGAAAGAGAATAAAGACACATCATACTATCTGATGTGAAAACATATTGCAAAGCTGTAGTCAAAAGACCAATGTAGGTTTTTCTCTTCTTTGCACAATCTAGATTTTCAAAAAGAGAAACAAGAAAGTGGAAGAAGGATATTTGGGGAGAGGAGGGGGCTAGCAGGAAGGGAGGGGGATGAAAACAGGGGAGGGTGAGTATGATTAAAGTCTATACAGGAGTGGGGAGGGTGAATATGATTACATTATGTTATACACGTGTATGAAACGTTTTTAATAACAGAAAAAACCCAGCACCATGACAGAATAAAAACCAGCACATAGACAGAGCGATGGGGTAGAATGGAGAACCCGGAAAGGAGTTCACAAATCAGGCACCAAACACACAAGCAAAAGGAAACTGGACCTTATCTCAGACCACATTGAAACTGACTCCAAATGAACTGAGATCTGAACGGCAGAAGTGTGACTAGAACTACCCTAAGAGTGAGGTTGGGCGACGAGTCATTGGCCATGATGCCTGAAGGACAGGCAATAGGGCAGAAGAGACAGAAGGGAGGGCGTCACTCACATCCGGGGTTGCAGGCTAAGGTTACCACAAAGGTGACTGCAGCCCAACTGGAAGGTGTATTTCAAAGACAACGATCACAACACTCTGCCAGCTTGGATGTGAAACTCTGGCTTCTGGCGCCATCATTTTCGTGTGTGAAGCTCAGGACGGAGAAGGAAAAGTGCTGGGCTTGGAGGACACACAGTCAAACAGGGCTACTTCCTGTCCCTCCCTCTTAGCCACCCTGTGGACTTGGGCCTCCACTGAACTTGTTCGAATCAATTGTCTCACATATAAAATAGGACTAATGAATAATAAATAGCCTTGGAGTTATTGTGAGGATTGAGTCAAAGAATGAGCCACATGGATCCAGAAACCAGCTAGGGGATGAGAGGTGAGCAAGACTGACATGCAGAGAACCCCTTGACATGACCCCTCTCAACCCGCCTCTCTGAGGGAGAACCATATCACATCTAAGACACCGTTGGCTTTGAAATGTGACGTAATGGGTTGTATCTCCCATATATAAATATGGGAGATATATTATGTATATATGTATAAAATTTTATATTCCATCAATTATAAAAAGGACTCCAATACCAAAGACACAAAAGTGAGAAAAAAGAACAAAAGAAAAAGCTGATCTTAAGTGGATGTGGTACGTCACCCTCCCTGCCTTATCTGGATGTTAAAGGACTCTAAAGGAATGTAGTTAGAGAGTTTCAGGACAACTCAATCTGGTAGACTGGAGGAAGAGATGGGTTTGGAAAGTTAGGGGAGATCAAGTGTGAGGTAGGAATGGCGTGGAGTGATCGTGCTAGGGGCCCTTATGGTAAATCTGACTTCAAAGGAAGAAGGATTTTAGAATGTGTAGTGGACCTGAGTGGTGGAGAAAGAAGGCCGGTTGGGAACAACAGCTTGGTGGATGTTCTGTGAATCCTTCTGCTCCAGGGGCTCCTCCAGCATCCTCAGGGGAAGAGGAGCAGGACTACCCACCCAGGCCTCCGGGGCAGCCGCCACTCAGGGAGGAAGGCCCTGAGGTCCCTCTCCCTTTGTGCTAGACTGGACCATGTGGATTTGAAGCTGGGTAGTTGACTGTACTGCAACTCCCATCCTCCTCGGGTTCCCAGCAGAGGACGGTAGGAGCAGCAGATTGGCCTGCAGGGCAGAAGGTAGAGTGCAGGGTTCAGCCAGAGAGGCAACCAGCTAGGGCACAGGCAGGAGCCGCTGGCTGCTGCAAAGGAGCAGTGGCCGTTGATGCCTGAGTGCAGAGGGGACACCTTCTAAGCCCCTGTCTCAACGGGACAGGATATGCGGATGAGGAGACGCGGGAAGTGAGTTGGTAATTCTCCGTAAGTTGGTGAGGCCAAGGTATCATAGAACCCAGAGCGCTCAGGTTAATGGGATCTGATTTGTATTCACAAGCTGCTGTGGCTGAGGGGCCTTCAAGTAACCTTTCAAACACCCGCTGCAAGGATAAATTCTGGGTTTTGTTGCCTTCCTTTCTTTCCCTGCTCTGCTCCGGAAGGCTTCGATGTGGGGACCTCACGCTGTTACCAGTGAAATATTAGGTATCACCCAGTCTACCCATCATCACACTTTGTCTCCTTTACTGAGCAAAGATAGAGTCGTAAGGGTTAAAAACAACCCCGCAAGCTGTCGGTTCAGCAAAAGCTCCCTTTGCGATGCTGTTTCTTTCCTTTCTGCGATGATCCACTGGGAATTCAAGTCCACAAAGTTCCAGACAACTCTTGTCCTGAGCAATGACATCTGCTTTTCCGTCTTGGGAGGGATGTTCCCTAAGTTTGTTTATCTTTCTGTTTTGGGGGTCTTCCCTTGAAGGTCACTTTCCCAGTAGAATCTACCTGGCTGCCTTTAGTCAACCTTCCTGTCCCCTCCTGGTCCTTGGCCTGTCCTCCGCTCTCCTGCCCGACTGCATTCATTCATCACTGCAGACATCTCTTTGCTCATATTCACTTACTGTTTGCCTCCTATGCAGGGGCAGAGATGTTTCCCATCCTCTGCACTCCCAGGGGAATGCCTGGCGTGTAATAGGATCTCAAACTCTGGAAGAAAAGTTATTAAAATGTCACACCCTTCATTAATATTTCCGCCATTTGACATTGCTTACATAGAAAGCATTATTTCGTTTTCTTAACATCTTCCTTAACATATTTTAAGAATTCTTTCTTGTGCCATGTAACTCTGGATACAAGAAAGAGAGAGAGAGAGAGAGAGAGAGAGAGACAGAGAGAGAGAGAGAGAGAGAGAGAGAGAGAGAGAGAGAGAGAGAGAGAGAGATGCATAAAGGAAGAAGAAAATGCCTGGTGGAAAAGCCAACAAACACACACAAAGCCCACATGGCATTAAAATCAAAGGAAGAGTATTCAGTCCTTGAAAGCGGAGGCTCCATACCATGTGATAATCTAACAATGACAATAATAACAGTAATAGCGGTAGCTGTTAAAGGGTACCACCTGCAGGCGAGGGCTTCATTTTCCAGACATGTAATTACTATCATAGAATTGTTTTGGGGGGAGATTCGAATTCCTGTGACCTTATTGGGGAATGGGGTGGGGAGCCACGGGGAAACTGACGCGAAGATGCTGAATAACAGGAAGTGGGAGTGGTAAAAGGAGGAGGAGGAGGAGGAGAAAGAGGAAGAAAGAAGGGACCAGGCCAAGGTCCCTGGCTGGCTGCCCCACGCGTCCCCCTCCCCGGCAACTCAACCTCCACGGATTCTTTTCCCTTAGAATATCAAGTGTTTAAGATCACCAGCCACATCTCCCCAGGAGAATTAGTTGTCGACATGAAGGTTTTAAAAACATCGAGAAAGACATTTCCTCCTGATATTAGAAAACTGTGAGGATCTCAGGTCAATGATCGTTAGCAAAGTTCAGAATACCACAAAGTGAAGGAAGCTTCCAGAACCTTCTGTCCTTGGAGAAAGAACTGTATCAAAGTGTTTGAGAATTCAGCCTCACGCTGCTGGTGGGGACATGTGTGGCGAATTCAGGGCAGGCTGAATTTGGGAACTCAGCCTGCGCGGTTTGTGGTACACATGAGCTCACAGCCTCTCCAACTCTCCTCCTTCTGGTTTATTGTGCAAAGCCAAAAACATCCAGTTGGAGAAAGAGATCCAGACACAGCAACAAAATGCCACCCTGTCCGTGTTCGATCCAAATGCAACTATAGCCTGGATTTGGAAACGGCGCTCCTGAGTCCAGGATCAGGGAGAGAAAGGCAAAACTCTCAACTCCTGTTTACGAAGATTTTGTCCCCTGGGGGAGCAGAGTGACATGGATTAGAGCCACCGCTCCTTTCTGAGAAAAGGTGCCAGGAGGAAGAGTTACCATGACTTGCTTCCTACCGCACAGGTGGAGGAGTTTTTGCTAATTACTGCCTGGCAGCAGCCACGTTTCTAATACCATGGCAACCATCAACTCCTGGTTTATTCTGAGTTGATCAAATTATCCAGGTCACAAAGACATTAAAAACAAAACAAAACAAAAATACCACCGACTCCGTGGCTTCAGGGAGTTGCCTCTCAGTGGTGCTCTACTTTGGAACTGACGGGGTCTTCTGCTAACTGATCAGTTTCTTGGACTACCTTCTGAGGTTCCTGATCACACTTTGAAGGTTTGACCTGGTATCTGTATTAACAAAGGCACTCTGCTGACCACACTTTGAGACCCCACAGTAGGCTATAGCTGTTCTCTAATGCCTCCAAAGCAGCGTCTGCAGCTTTCCACTGGCTAATACTGTGGAGACACCAGACACACGGAGCCACAGAGCGTGAGAAGCACAGACGGTCCAAACTGAGACATGCAGACTGGTGTATGTGTAAAATCTACATATACATATTAAACAGTATGCACATGAAAGCATTATATACACTAAAAACAGCATGGCATATCTCATAAAATTTCATATTGGTTGTATATTGAAAGGATAATATTTGGTTGTGTTGTGTTCCATAAAATATATCACTAATGTCAATTTCACTGTTTTTTTTTCCCTTTATATTTTAATGTGGTAGCTAGGAGATTTGAGTTGTTCTAGACACAGGATTTGGCTCATAGGAACTTTTCAGATAGAGTATTTCTGGTTTTATTCTCCTCCATTTCACTAGTACCTTAAAAAGAAATAAAGTTGTTAAGGCAAAGCCTGTTTATATGGCAGCCACTAAACACAGGTGGCCTTCCGATTCAATCAAAGCCTTAGAGATACGGGCCGCACCCATAAAACGTTGGTCCATGCAGTGTGTTCCCAAACTGCCACCAACATTTTAAACAAAAACAAAAGTTTCAGGGTTTTTTTTTTCTTTCAGCATCTATTGACAAATACAATGATTCAAGATACAATCTCGGGAAGAAACTTCAGGGTGAAGCAACTGCTCCTTCAGAAACCCCCTCAGTGCAACACACACACACGGCTAAAAGGTTTAATAGTGTCCTGTAGAATTCAGTAATCTGAGATCTCACGGCTTCGACTATCCTTCCACTCTGTTGCCATTGTTTGTTTACAGCAAAGTTTTGTCAAGGTAGGAGGGGAAGACATACGCTATCGTGTAATTTAGACACATGGTGTGAGGGTTTCCATTTTAGTTCTTTTACGGACCTGGTAAGACTCACAAGACGGTTTAGTGCTGAGTGCTTCCATCAAAACTGAAAAAAAAAAAAATTGCTGATTGTCTGGTCTGGGAGAAGGACTAGAAGATTGTTTTCCAAAGCTACGTTTAACTATTGTTGATTGTAAAGATGGCACCACCTTTAATCCCAGCACTCGGGAGGCAGAGGCAGGAGGATCTCTGTGAGGTCAAGGCCAGCCTGGTCTACAGAGCGAGTTCCAGGACAGCCGGGACTGTTACAAAAAAGAAACCCTGGCTCAAACAAACAAACAAACAAACAGCAACAACAAAAAAGAATTGTAACTTTTCTTCTGAGAGGCTGAGTGGGAGGATTGTAAATTCCTGGCCAGCGCGAACTACAGAAGGAGATTCTGTCTGAAAAACAAAAACCGAAAAGGTAATTTCAAACTTCCTTAGGCTCCTGGCTTTAGTCTCAGCCAGAAGACCTTTGGGTGGGGTTGTCCTGACTGGTTTACTCAGGCACAGCTGACAGGTAAGGTCTACACCCTGGAAAAGATCCTCTGTGTCGGACCTCTCTAGTGAGGGTCTCACTGTCAATCCTAGGGACTCTGCCCACCACTCAGAGAAGTGAGTTGCTTGATTTTTACTAATGGTTTTATATTCAACATTCATAAACCCAGGAGCTGTGGCCCTACAGCTTATGTTGTTCCTGCTGATAAGCCATTGGCCAAACCAAGTCATGTGTCCATGAGACCAAACTCCAAAGTATCCAACGTCCTATGAGTGTCTTGGTGTTTGGGTGAGTTTTGGGGTTCTGTCTCCCACTGCAAAAGGTTACAGAGGTGAGACCTCACCCCTGTCTGGCCCCATCAAATGCACAGTGCAGAGGGAGGGGCATTATCAAGGGGCAGCAGTGAGAGCTAGCCCCTGGGGGACAGTGAAAGAGTCCAAAGGGCTGGTGATGATGTCACCTGGCTACTCCTGGGGAAGACTGGCTTTGTTCTCTTCAGCCTGATAAACACCGTAGGCCTTCCTGTTTTTTAAGTCTAGCTTTAGAACTTTCCAATTGATTCTGGTACTGACCCAGTGAATTTCTTCCTCTTTACCTCTGGGGTAATAAATATCCTTTGTCTTGAAAATTTGGTGATGGGTGTGTTCTGTACCAACTCCCAGGCCCCTTACAAGGAATCTTTTCAGGCTGATGGACAATATATTCGTGTAAGAAAAGTCATACATTCTTTAAAAAAGTTATTAATTCTTCCATAATTTCATACAATTTATTTTGATTATATTACTCCAACTCCTCCCCTAACTCCTCCCAGATCTGCTATTTCCCTACCCCTCCATATCTTGTCCTTTTTTTAAAAAATTTAATAACACACTGACTCCAGTTTGGGCTATCTGTATACACTGGAGCATAGTCAACCTACCAGGAGCCATACCCTTAAAGAAAATTGTCTTCTCCTCAGAAGCTACCAAGTATCCACATCTTTCAGGGATGGAGGCTCATGAAGCCCTTCCCACTTCCCACTTCCCATCAGAATGATGACAGCCTTGATCTTGTGTGGGCAATAACAGCTGCTATAAGTTCATGGATGTAGAAATCATGTTATGTCTGGAAAACACTATTTTGTTCTGGTCCTCTTTAACCTCTGGCTTTTAAATCTTTCTGCTTTCTCTTTCAAGATGGTCTCCAAGCTTTGGGGAGAGGTGTGATAGGATGTCCAATTTGTAGCTGAACACTTATCAGTCTCTTATTCTCTTCACTTTTACTGCGGGAGTCTGTCAGAGTCCAGCTCCGACCTGTTGAAGGGTTCTTGAGTGGAGGAGAAAGGAATGAGGAAATGATAGATAGAAGGACAGAAAGAGAGGATAAGAAAGACAGAGACACAAGACAGCTTCGGGAGGGCACTGGGTTAATACCCAGTCACCCCATCCTTTATTCTCATGAGCTTTTTATGGAATGCCGAAGGGAAAGGTAAAAGACCTCCCCCTTTCAAGATCAAAGCACACTGTACAGCCAAGTGTAGACACTTCGAAATATCTGGTAACCACGCCCATGGCCAAATCATCCCATTATGCAGCCCTGCTGGGTAAAGCAAGCTCAGAATCTCTGACCTTGAGTAAGGTCTCCCTAGGAAGTCTCTGTGGCCACCACATTTTACTAGTTGTGAGTTCCTACATTAACTGTCATCTACTGCCCACAGTAACTTCTCTGATGAGGTCTGAGAGGTGCACTAAAATGTGGGTAGAGAGAGAAATCCAGAGGACATTTTTTTAACACTATTTCCATTTCTCTAATAGTAGTAGGTTCACTCCTGGGGCCTGTGGGCTCCCTGATTTCTTGGCCAGAGTTGCCGTACCAGGCATGGTTTTCTTCCCATGGAGTGAGAGCACCTTAAATACAAGCAGAAAGTGGTTGGTTACTCCACAACTCTGGTGCCACTATTGCACACATGGGCATACTTTGTCACCTACATCATTTTCACATTTCACACAGTTCACACTTGGATAAGGCTGTTGATGACCTCCCCCTCCCTCGGCACCAGCACTTTCTTGCACTGTTAGACCTAACTAGCATGGAGAAAGCTTCTTGGTGACTACCAACTTGATCTCTTCAAGTTCTATGACAAACATGTGTCATGTCCCCAGCAACAGGGTCTTACCATCAAGTTCCGTTGGGCAACCAAGAGCAATAGTAATAGCCTATATTGTTTTTGAAGTCTCTGGGACACTCTGATTAACAAGGGAAATGGAGACAGATGGGATGGTAGGGTAGAGGAGGGGGTTGTGGGAAGGATGAAGCTCTAAGGATGTTTGAAAAAAGCCTTAGGAAAACCTATTTCATACACATATATGTATGTATGTGTTTATATACATCATAAAAATGTCTAATTGGAGTTACTATTAAACATGAAGCTATCAGCTGCCAAACATTTTAAGGATATTTTGACAGCCATGTATGGATAAGTGCAGGGTGGGAATAGAGTCTAATTAGAAATCCTTTGAATCTATCACTTTAGGGTGATGGATATCTGTGCTGAGGAAGAATTCTATTTGGGTTATCTTTGACAGCAGATGAAAGAAGGTTAAAATACTAAATCCAGAGTGTTAATATCAGTTACCTACAGGGATCTCAAACAATAATGGGGAGAAGAGATGAACAGATGAACAGCTCCCACGTGCCGTTTAAAATTCTTGATCACACGCTTGCAATCCAAACAGAACGAAAGCAACATCACCATGTTGTGGAAGGGATAGCCCATAGAAGAAACCCGTTCATGGAATGCAGTGGACTGAGGAACTTTGTAGAAGCAACAGAAAGAGTTGTGGTTACCTCTCCACTCCGAAGGGACTGAAATTATAAGCTAGAACAGTTGCTTCTTTTTAATGTTTCTTTTTATTACACATCCAAATGCCACATGTTTCGTCATTTTGAAGAATACAATATGCTAGTTGTACAAACATCGCCACTCATTCAGGATCGTTTTTTAAATCGTCTTCCCTTGAAACCTCTTACCCGCCAGCAGTCACCACCTCTCTCTTGGACCTGCAGCCCCTTGCAGCCACGAGCCTCCTTCCTGTTTGCATGGATTTTTCTTGTTCTGGATACTCACGCTAATGGCAATAATGAGTTAATGGTTTATCTATGTTGTATCATGTATCAATACTTTATTGCCTTTGTGTGGAGGAATAATATTTCATTGTGTAGTTTTACCACATTTTATTTTCTGTTCACCAGTTGATGGCATTTGAGTTGTTCCTGTTTTTTTTTTTAAGCTATTATGAATAATAGTGCTATGAACATTTGTAGACAAGTTTTTGTATGAGTGTTCCCTTGGGTATATATGTAGAAGGGAAATTGCTGGGCCATCTGGTAACACTGTGTTTAACCATTTGAGGACAGAGATGCCGTTTTACCTTCCCACCAGTAGTGAATGAAGGCTCCAGTCAGGACTCAATCTCGCCAGACTTTTAAAATTTAAAAGTCACCTTAGCAGGTATTTTAAAGGGTACTTCCTTGTGTTTTTAAGTTACCTTTCTTTAATGACAATGATGCTGACCACCTGTTTATGTAGGTTTTGGCCACTAGTGTGTCTTTTTCATTTACATGTCTGTTCCGATGCATCGCACACAATAGTGAGATGATTTTTTTTTTTTTTTTTTTTTTTTTTTTTGCCTTAGGACTTACTCTAAAGCCAACTCCACAAGATGCCATATTGATAGCTGTTTGGGGTATAATTCACACCATGTAAATCAGAAGCCTCTGAGGTCTCCAAGGTTTTAAGGAACCATGGTGATGTTGCTTCCATTCTCTTTGGCCTGCAAGTGTGTGATCGAGAAATTTAAACTGCACGTGGGAGCTGTTCATCTCTTCTCCCCATTATTGTTTGAGATCCCTGAATGTAATTGATATTAACACTCTGGATTTAGTATTTTAACCTCCTTTCATCTGCTATCAAAGATAAACCAAATAGAGTTCTTCACAAAACTTAATTAATTTAACTTTATTTGAACTTATTCCCAAATGGAACTTGGTATTTCCAGATTAGTAATATATAAGTAAACTTCGTGTGATTTTGAAAACGTAGCTGTGAAACAAAAGCTTTGGGGTAAGCTGTCTCAAGCACCCCTTTCTGCTTTAGCACGCTGAAATTCTGACATAGCCAGCTGGAGCTGAACGGAGATGTGGACCCAGGAATGTTCACTTAAGCCCCCTTCCCTCCTCAAGATGCCATTCCTCTCTGATGAAGCAACATTTGCAAAATGAGTCTTAAGGGGTTCCTGGGAGGCTGAAAACTCTGGAAACATCAGAAATAGGTCATGGAAGGAAAGGTTCAGAAGCGAGAGCGTGCACTTAAGAGAGTGGTCACAGTAATTACTCTGTGGGTGAACTGTACTTACAGATAAAAGTCACGATCACAAAACACAAAACAGATGGTGCCCAGGCAATAGAGGGAATTAGTCCTTGGAAACCAATGGGATTTGCACCGAGACATTCGGAGAACTCCAAAATGTTAACGGAAACCTCAACATTAGATTAAAAAGAAGTATGTGGAAAATATTATCCATTTGTAATCTGTTTTCATCTGGTTATTAGAAAAGGATCAGGTAAATCCTGAAAATAGAACTAGGAGGAACTAGAAGTTAAGATAGTGCTGGGTTGGAGGCGAAATGGGTTTCAGAACCATGGAAAACTGTGTCAGCCTTAAAAGCACAATTTGCTCATTTTTTTTTTAAACACATTTCAGCCTGTCTGCTGGACTTACTTGAGAGAAGGACT
Organism: Peromyscus aztecus; assembly: GCA_902168405.1. Classification (NCBI taxonomy): domain Eukaryota; kingdom Metazoa; phylum Chordata; class Mammalia; order Rodentia; family Cricetidae; genus Peromyscus; species Peromyscus aztecus. The sequence continues at coordinate 13,982 of CABHPQ010148024.1, forward strand.
GGGTGAGAATGAGTAGCTTGAACTCAACATCTAGTGGGTGTGTTTTGTGCTTAGCACTTTCTTCGGATCCCTGGGTCATTTGAACCCTGAACTGGAGGAGCCTAAACTATTGCAGTTTGTGGGTTAATGTTGAAATACAAATCATAAGAATCACATGTTATAGGAAGTCATGCTATACTCATCAGTCCGGGCCAGAAAAATCAAGCCAGGATATGGTACTCTGGATATAGATTTAAAGGATAGGTGGGATTCACCCCAGGGAAGCAAACAGACGTTCCTGAAAAGGACTTGGGCAAGTGAAGATTTCATGTTGGCGAAGGGGGAGTGTGTTTGGAGAACAGAACATGGTTGCCATGGTTAATCTTGGGTGTCAAGTTGACTAGACCTGGCATCAAGAAGCAGACAGGCAGGCCATTGGGTATACTTGTAACGGATTTTCTTGATTAGTTGAGTGAAGCTAGAGGACCTACCTACTGTGGATGGCACCATTTCCTGGGCAGGGGAATCCTGGATTATATAAGAGCAGAGAAAGTGTGGTGGGCGCTAATGTGCATGCATTGATACATCACTCTCTGCTCTTGACTGTGGGTGTAATGTAACTTGCTTCTTTTGAGTTTCTGCCATTTTGACTTCCTTGCAACAATGGACTATAACCTGCAACCGTGAGCCAAACAAACTCTCTCTCCCTTAAGTGGCTTTTGTTAGAGTATTTTTTTAAATCACAGCTACAGAAACAAAATGAAGAAAATTGTGTTCTTTTGCCAGAGAAGACCACAGAGCTTATTGCCTCAAGTGGAGTAGGATCATACCGGAACCTGAATGTTAAATGTGAAAGCCATCTCTCCCTTTTCTCTTTTAAGACAGGGTCTCGGTCCATAAATCCAGGCTGGCCTCTCTCCGGTGGTCCCACGGCAGCCCCTGGAGTGTTGTAATTACAGATGTACACCATCTCACTCAGCTGCTCTTGCTATTAATGCCTGGAATAGAAATCACAAGGAACCATTGGCTGAATGCTCTCTCTAAAAACAGGAACACAAACTGTAGAAATGAAGGTGTTACCTGGGGAAAAATTAAGCTCCCCAATATTTTAAAAATGCGATTTCAAACCTGTCCTTTGTCTCATCCTTTGCTATATTTATGTTATCACAATTGGTTTGGAAGAATTATAGAATGGAAAAACATAAGCAACTGAGGCAAAACTTAAAAACCTCTAATTCATTCATAACACCAGTTATGCCATAGGAAATGTCATAGGGGTCAAAGAAACACTAAGATCTCACAGCTGAGAAGGGCTGGAGTCCATTCCTCTACACGAACTTCCCCTACAACAACAACAACAACAACAACAACAATAACAACAACAATAATACACCGCTTAAACTTCAATTCTTGTTTGTAAAAATCCTAATCTTATAATCTTTCAAACATTCAAACTAGGCCAGGATGTATTCTATTTCCTTCTAGAATATTTGTTGGCAAAATATCACTACATGTCAGGGAATCTAGGACCATGTAACTCAAAGCGTGGTTCATCAGTCATCTCTATCAAAATGTTCCCAATCCCAGCTCAGAAATACCATATTAGATTGTCTGGGGTCAGGGCCAAAGAACCTGAATATTAATGAGGAAACTGGGTGATGTTATATGCTACAGTTTGAGGTTTGCTGCTCTAAGGCAAAACAGGATCCATGTAGAATGTTTTCTTTTGTTTTTGAGTCTCAGGGAGATTATACAGAAAATGCAGCAAAAAACAGTTTAAATAACCACTAGCTCCTCATGTACGCAGACCAAAGAACAAGGTATCCTGTATTTTTACTGTTAATATGTAGTATTCATGAATCCAATTGAAATCCTATTGGGAAAACATACAAATGTGGATCATGTTTTACTCTCACAGCTGCAAGCCGACAAGGACATATGTCTGAAGGGTGTGTGTGTGTGTATGTGTGTGTGTGTGTGTGTGTGTGTGTGTGTGTGTGTGTGTGTATGTCTGAAGGGTGTGTGTGTGTGTGTGTGTGTGTGTGTGTGTGTGTTATGGCACAGAACATAGTGAAGAAACTGAGTTGCTAATCCGTGATTCTGTCTGTTGCCTTAAGACTGAGACTCAGATGTTTTCACAGGTGAGAATTACTGAAGTTTCAAGACGTACGTGTTGTTTCAGGAAGGAAATAAACAATTTAAATGATTTTGTAGATCTAATATAACTATCTAGATGTGAAAATTGGATAAGAACAGCACAAGAAAATAAAGTGACCAAGACCACTCCATGTATGAATTAGATACAAAACATCATAATAATTAATTAAATCCCCAAAATCCATTATAATCAAGAAACATTTATTCCAGGAATCAAAGGACAGTTTGCCATCAGAAGCTGACCTCATTCTACCAGCATAGTGGGGCACACCTTTAACCCCAGCACTCGGGAGGGAAGGCCAGGTGGAGCTCTGTGAGTCTGAAGCCAGCTTGGTCTACACACTGAGTTCTAGGACATCCAGGGATTTGTAGAAAGATCCCATCTTATAAATAAATAAATAAATAAATAAATAAATAAATAAATAAATAAATAAATAGAAATCTTAAAAAACTATAAAAGGTCACCTCATTGATGGACCAAGAAGAAAAAGCATTATCCGACTAGCATTGGAAAAGTCAGCTGTGTAGAATTCAATGGAGTGATAAACAGCAGGTCACAGCATCAATTGAGGGCCGAGAAACAAATCTGTATTGTTCACATATTCATGTGTGTGTGTAAAATGTATGGATATAAAATGCATGAGTCAAATTTACAATATACCTTTTTAGTGAGCAAGAGCTAAACAAAAACATCCTTAATTTGATAAAAATCATGTGCCTAAAATTAATAAGTGTGTTAGCAAAAAAATTGGATTTTTTCTTAAACAGCATCAGATATAAAATAAAAATATTTATTATCATCTATACTGGTTAACCCATTGCTGGGTTTCTTGGCCAATTACATAAAACAAGAAAAAATAAAGTTTTAGAAAAAAGTGAGATAAAATTCTGATGTTTTACTGATAGTATGATTGTCTTTATTGAAAACTTAATCCACTTTGAATTCAACCTAACTGAATCAAATCATTAGACATTTCCAGAGTTCAATAATCTGATAGATAAAATTACCATGCAAAAGTAATATTGTTTTCTTTACCAGTAACAACAAAGTTGAAAATTAAATAGTGTTCACAATACTATTCAAATTTTCAAAGTAAATTTTGTCAGAATACAGTCATGAAGCAAGTGAAAAAATGAAATTTAAAAACAAACGTAAGAGATTAATTCACATAAATATAAAGAAGATGATTAAGCTGGGTAGTGGTGCTGGTGGTGGCTCATACCTTTTATCTCAGCAGGGAGGCAGAGGCAGACAGATCTCTGTGAGTTTGAGACCAGCCTGGTCTACTAAGTATGTTCAAGGACAGCCAAGGCTACACAGAGAAACTCCATCTCAAAACACCAAAAATAAATAAATAAAATAAAAAGATGATTAAATAATAGTTTATGATGATTAAATAATCAGAGAACTTTAAAAAAGTAAAGAAGTAACACTTTATAACAACCATAAAGATAGGAGTTGAATATGAGAAAATTGATGTGAGAAGATCATTACTCGGGGAGCTAGGAGCTGGTGCAGGCACCCTGAACAGTAACTTGAAGGTGTCTGGTGCACTAAAATATGTTTATCCTACAGTCCAGTGATCCAAATCTAGCCTTAATCTTTTTGAAAATAGGCTTAATTCACTCTATTTGTCTTTCATTAAAATCCTATCTGTAGCCATGGCTGGAGCCTGGGTCCTTTGTATGTAGATTCTGATGTGAGTTTTTATAAGATTATTGGTGAATTCTTGATAAGGCAACTTGGTGAATATCATCTCTTTGCAGAGGTCAGGGGTCAGGTAGTGGTAGGTCTTGGAGATAACATCAAAAGTAGCCTTGGAAAAGGTGTCCACAGTGGCAATGGAGCCAGCCCCCTGGCAAAAGTATGGCAGCTATCAGCAACAGTACTGGACATTGGCAGCAGCTTCTTAGGCACAGGCACTGAGATAATGCCAGTGATTCTTGGCATGGGGATGAGGTGCACCAGGACAGAGCCATGAAGCCTCAAGGGGAGTGTTGGAGCCCGCCCATCTGGTCCCCTAGTTGCCTCTCCACACAGGAGCAATAGATGATCCATGATGGTGGCTCCTCAGGTATTTGTGGTCTACTTGTTAGACCACTGAATAGCTAGACCAGTAGGACCATTATAGACCCGAGTAGAAAGAAAATGCTTTAAGCCTGGTTTACGGGGCAGTATGAGCCTGCTTCTACATTGGCACGAGCTTAGACATAGCATTCTTAAGGCATGACCCCTCCTCCCCCCAAGAAAAATCCATAATCCTAGGTTCCTTGATGGGAAGGGGAAAAGAATGCTTCTGAGGAGTTGATATTCATGTTTTGACCTGGCATCCCATCTTGGCATCATTCTGAGCTTTGTGTCCATGAGCCCAGTGGCCTCAAGACCACATCCAGACCATGACTTCCCTGGAAACCACTGTTGAAGCTTCTGCGGAAACCTTAGTGCCTCCCAAGCTGGAGTCCCTGGTCTGCTTCCTCCTGCTACAAAAAGCATCAGCTTCCATTTGTTGTTTTACTAGAGAAGAATAGGAGAATCTACTCTTAAAGACTCTTCACAAAGATACACAAAGGAACTGTGCAGAAATGTTCAGAGACGCGATCTGCTGTGAGACGCTGGTGATCACTCAGGGGCCCTCAGTAGCACAGCACATAAATAAAATGTCAAAGCATGCTCTGGACACTTCAAAATGTAGAAACACACACACACACACACACACACACACACACACACACTTGTATCAATATGTATTGATACTCAAACACAGTCTTGAGTAAGAAATGACTTGGAATGGAATTAAATTTTATTTTATAAATAAGAATGCATATACATAGAAAACAACATTGAAATTTTGCAAGAATAATTACATCCATGGGACATATATCAGATATATTTATAGACTGGCGGGGAAGGGAAGAAAACGCAGATGGGGAGGAGACAATAAAATAATAGAATAAAAGCTGATAAAGGGCCTTTGACCAACTATAATATTCTGAGAACAGAAGAGTGGAATAGTTCTGTGGATCCCAAGCTTTAAAAAACAAAACAAAACACAATGAGAAACTTTTAGCCAAAATTTAAAACATTGGGATTAGCAGGTTTCATAAAATGCACTCTCGCTATTTAAATCCCTCATCCTGTGTGTCTGCATTTACAGAATTTCTCCCCTTTTGTGGATGTTTCCTAGCTCAGAAAGCTATATTTATGGGCGTTTGGAGGAATTGAAGGTTGAGAGGGTTTTGCTCTGCTATTGCTCAGAATGTAATATCCGACTAGGCTATCTGTGTGGCTATCAGCAACATTAGTCCTCCGGTGAATCAGAATTCTACAGGCTGTGGCTTAGCATTTAAATGTAATAGGATCGTATTGAATAGTGCTGAGGAGATGCCAAAGCTATTTATTTTTCAGGATACAGCTCAGACTGCTATCATATCAACCAAGCATTTCTTTTTTTATTCCCAATGGATTAACACAGGGCCAGGCACACATTAAGGCTTTTTTAAAAAAAATACCTAGTTGAGAGAATGAACAAAAACCAACAGAAAACAAAGCAATTAGCTCCCTTACCCCAAACAAAATTTGTAAATGAGTAATATCTTGACAAAAGTTTCACTAATAAAAACATTCAATAATTATAAGTGGAAAATTTGAAAAGGTTGTCTAATGAGGAAACTGTCTCTCGGATAAAGAGAATGGATTTGGTAAAAAGGTTTCTTGCTTAGCCCTTTATGGGGTCCATCTGTCCCCTTGTCTAATGGCTGGAGAAGTGCCAGACAATGGCTTAGGTTCAGAGATTGGAATTGTCAGACTTACAGAGAGACCTAACCCAAGGAGAAGATGGCTGGAGACCAAGGGAAGAATGGTAAAGAGATTGGACAAAAAGAATCTCTCGAGCTGTTAAGCAAGATGGAAACATGAGTAAAATTCAGGGCCGGCACAGGCAGTCTGCCTCTGCTGGGAGCTGCTAGAGCTGCTCCCCACACCAGAAGACCAGATGGAAGCCAGGTCAACACAACTGGAGGGTTTGGAGCAAATCTATGAGTTACGTGTGTTTCTGATGTTATTTCCTTTAATCCTTACAACCTTATGAGGTGCCCGAGGCAGCAATTCCAGTCTCTATTTCAGATGGGCTAGCTTAAGTCTCAGAGGGCATATGTGTCTTGTGAAGTTCAAGTCAATGGTAGAAGTAAAATATGAACCCATATTCTTTTACTCTAAAGCTTCAGCCATTTCTGGAATATCAGGGTCTTTCCTTTAGCCTGCACTGAGGTAAGGCCAGGCTAAGGGGAAAATGTACATTTTTTAATCACCACCAGAAGAAGACATGAATTCAAAAGGGCTGGCCTCGGGTTTCAGGAGCCTGTTAATATTCAGAAGCAAATGATGTCATGGAAGTATTTATTTCTCATATGGCATTGATACTGAGTCTATTCCATGTACCTAGAGCTAGCTATTGTTTATAATTAACGTTTTACATGTGCATATCATCAAAAACTGTTTGTAGTGCTGGTAATATAGAAGATTCTCTGGATTACCAGGTCAGGGGTGGGGCAAGGATTCAAAGAAAGACTGCTCTCCCAAGAAGTTAGAGCAGCAACTTAGAAAGACAAGTAGGTAATGGTGGGCAATACAAGAAATGGGGTAGACAGAAAAGGGCCACGGGAACTCAGAGACAAGAGTGATAACTGCAGTGTGTGAACGAACACCCCACTGGAGACAGTGAGCTTTAAGAAAGGATGTGAGATTGAGGAAGGTTTAGATGGTTCGGAAAGTGTGCTGAGAGTCCTGGATGTGGATCCAGAAAACTGTCAAGAGGTTTGGAAGGTCGAAACTGTCCTTACCAAGATTGTCCTGTTTTCTATGTTGACCTCTTTCTGTTGTGCAAAACCATCTGTATCAATCGGAAAAACATTAGAATACTCTTCCTCTGCTTGATGACTTGATTACACATAGTGTCGGAAACAAACAAAAATAGAATCCCTTGTCTTCTATTAAGTTAGGTAGCAAAGATATTTGTGGCGTGGGAAGATGCACAGTCAGTAAAGTGCTTGCTACGCAAGCGTGACGACCCGAGTTCAGTCCCCAGCACCCATGTTAAAAATTGAGCACAGTGGCATGTGGCTGTAAGCCAAATGCAGGGGTCTCAGAGACAGGAGGATCCCTGGTACTTTCTGGTCAGCCAATCTTGCTAAATTGTTATGCTCCAGGTTCAGTGGAAGGCCCTGTCTCAAGAAATAAGGTACAGAATGGGTACAGAAGACACCCAACGTTAACCTCTAGGCTCTGCATATATATGTGTACACTTGCACACATACACTATATACATATGTGTGTGTGTGTGTGTGTGTGTGTGTGTGTGTGTATTCAAAATGTGTTAAATGAACGTGGATTTTTGGATCTTTTCTTTATGTAAACCATAGAAATCTTCATAAAAACATATTGCTTATGTTAATACATGATGAAACTATTCTAAAGGATGTTTAAATGGTTGCTTTTCCTCCCTTTAAAATATAATACAATAAGTGTTAGCATGGTTAAGATGCCTTTAGGCTTCTTATCAACTTTAACCACAAACTTTGAACACTACTGCTGTGTGTGTTGCTTTCTTTGTTCAAAGTTTGGTGTAATGGGCCTTATTTACCTATAGTAAAACGTGTCTGTTCTGTGAAGCTGTGACCCTTGGTGCAGTCATGTGTCCATTACTACACTCCAGTTACAGAACAGCTCGATCATCCCAAAATGTGTCATCCTCTCGTGTCCTTTGTATCGAGTCGCTCTCCCCATCTCAGCCCCCTAGGAAGCATTAAGCCATTGTCTGTTCCTATTCTCTTTCCCAGACTATCATGTAAAAGGAATAATATTGCATGTAACCTTTCAAGGCTGATTTCTTGCACTTAGCATAATGCATTTGGAATCCATTTATATTGTCGCGGGGTTTGTGGGTTGCTCTTCTTACTGCCGTACACTGTTTCTTCCTTTGATAGGTAGGGGTTTTCTTTGTTCTGCTTTTCTAGATGAGGTCTCACTATGTAGCCTAGGCTGACCTTGAGATTGTGATCTTCCTATCCAAGCCTCCAGACTGCTGGATGAAGTCAGGCAGCACATCTGGCTGATTGTATGGATTTGCCACATTTCTTTGTCCATCCACCAGTTCACAGACTCTCGGGTTGTTTCCAACTTTGGGTAATGGTGACTAAACATTCACAAACAAATTTTTGGGTGAGCATAACTTTTTTTGGTGATGTGGGTGGGTATAAGCAGGAATTGAAATAGAAGATAGTTTAGATATTTGAGGACAAAAGGGGGACATTTTAGTTAGAGCCATAATCTGGGCAATTTTTTTTTTCTTTTGCCCATTTGTCTGCAGAGGTCATAGATCCAAAGGGCTAGAAATCCATATGCACAAGATCCTCTTCAGACTTCTCTGTGTGGCTGGCCTCAAGCCCTCCTGAGGTACTCTGCCTCAGTCCTTATCTCCAGCTAATGGTTACATTGGGGGCTGAGTCGTTTGTCGATCTAAGGCTAACTGGCTGTGAGTCCACTTGCCCTGGTATCTAGAACAATCAATAAGCTTGGAAGAATTCAAATGCTTGTTGTTTCTTATTTTTGTTTCTAAATAAAATTATCTTTTAAAAATATAAATAATTTACAGTTATTTATGGCAATTTAGGAAATTCATAGTTAAGAACATCCATCACCAAGTAAACTAAAGCCTTTTTCGTTTGATCTTTTGCTGGCCTTGTTTTTACATAATTGTGATCACATTCTCTATGCTATTTTGCATCTCAATTTTCACTAATATTCTATCATAACCATATTCTTCTTATAAAACTCCTCATAAAACTATTTATTACAATAGAAAACATAGCCATTATGTTACTCGATACTCTATCACACAGCTCTAACATAATTTACTTAGGCATTTCTTGATTATTGAGAAATTGTTTTGTTTCTGTTTTATCACCAATATAAGTAATACTGTGGGTGAACATCTTTCTTCATAAAACATTTTTATTGCATTTTTTTATTTTTTCATGTTCCCAGTAACAAAATCACATTGAAAATCTAAAAAAAAAAAATTATAAAATTGCAAAGAGTAACATCTTGAATGACCCAAGGGGACAGTTTATTTAATTTTCTCTGTGTCCCCTCCCATTTGGATGCCCACCATCTGCTGATTTCTGTATGGGGGAAAAGGGATCGTATGAAATGTAGCTTGAAGTCTGGAGTCTGAGTATTGAATTCACTGTGATAAATATCAGCTGCAGATTTTACCTAGCACATTGCTTGTCTGGGGATAAATCGAAGCAGCTGGGACCTGAGAATGAGCCAGGCTTCCTAGCACCGTGAGGTGGCTCCATTTCACCCACACACTGAGCCTTGATAGTGTCGCCCCCACATTATAAAAAAGGGAAGTTGTGGCACAGTGACAAATTGACTTGTCCAGGGCCTTCTAGCTTCTGAGAGGCAGATCTGAGATTTACACCCAGTATGAGTATACTACACTTCTGTCCCCATGGCATCCCCAGGACCGTTCCTCTCTTGGACCTTAGCTCTATGGAGCAGGAAAAATGAAGGATCTATAGACTGAAGGCCTCACATACGGAGATAGGTCAGCACTGATTCCACTAAGGGAGTTTTTCTCCAGAAGGCAAATTAAGTGAGCAGAATGTCTGGGGGCTTCCAACTATATGAAGTGTTTTCAAAATACACTTTTAAAAACACACTCACGTGTAGGAAAATGACACATTCTAAAGTACAGACACAAAGACAAGGGACACCTGCAATCCTAAAGACAGAAGGCCTGAAGGGACTTGGACTGTCATTTCCAAGTGGTATCTCAGACAAAAGAATTTTATGGTTCTGGGAAGTTTGCAATGAGCTGCACATTTTTGCCTTCCTTTTAGAGATTCATTAAGTAAACGAAGTAATTTAAAGCCCCAAGAAGTCCCGCGGAGAAGCAACCTGTTTAGATATATCTGATCCAGAATTTTCCATACTTATTTAGATCCAGAACATTTTTCTCACATGAGCCCTATTTACATCTCACACGCTTGGGAAAATGTTGAACCAGGCTTATACTAGCTTGGGCAGCAATTCTCAGGCCGCACCTACTCTTAGGAGCCAAACACCATTAGTCCATGGGTTTCCAGAAGTTGAGCGTGGAGGCAGGCGCAAGGCCGTGGCGCCTCTGCGTTCTCTCTTTCATCGTGTGTCTCACCAGCGGGATAAAACAGTGCAGTGAAACATGACCATTCCCACCAAGCAGGCAAATTCTCACATTCTGACTCATTTCCTTTACACTTTTGAAAACTCTGGAGGCCAAAGGGAGGCGTGCTTACAAAGCAGAGGAGGGATTCTTCTTCAGTTTTTGGGCCATGCCTGGCTCAAGCGTGTTATGTTACAGGGAACACCTGCTGTCGGTTCTGCAGCCCAGGCTTCCTCAGCCAACTCGCCCAGCTGGTGCTCGCTCCCAGCACATGAGCTGTTTCAGGAAAGGGGAATGAAAACTTTGATTCACCTCCTCCCCAAACTGTCTTCTCTCCTCCTCCATCCTCTTCTGGTTATTATGTGGATAGAGGCGGTGACTGAATTAAGAAAGCTGCTGAAAGCAGAAACGGAACACGCAAGAAAAGGAACCAGAACTTCACCCAGCAGTTTCTCCTTTGCACTCCACTCTGGAACAAAGATTCTAGGAGCTGTGCTTAAGTGGTACCTGGTGATTATAGCATTAGCAGGGCATTGCTCTTCAGTGCCTGTCACTCAGGGCCACTGCAAAGCCGTCTGAACCAAGGGAGCTGCAGAGAGGCTGGGGACCATCCACAGCCCTGTAATTATGAGACTAATTCCAAAAAGGTCAGAACTCCTTAATCAAACGCTAATCAAAGCGTTTTGTAAATGATGCTGTTTCTATTCAGAGTGGGAGGAAGGGCAAGTCAGGAGGCCAAGGGTCCCTGAGCGCATTTTGAAAGTATGGGTAGAGCAAATAGCTTTGCTCAGAACATTTAGTCGTTGGAGTGTTTATTTTTGTTTTTGAAGTGCAAGTCGACATCACTTTCTACGATGTCTTTTTATGTTGTGGAACCAGGTTAAGGGAAGGCAGCCAAAGCTGAAGATATTTAACTCCTTTGTTTTTTTTTTCTAGAAGTGTGCCTGAATAACAATAATTAAATTTGTAGAGTCCATGTCTGCTGATGAAACGCCGTGGTCTGCATGATTTTTGTCTGTTCTTGCATTAAGTTTGGAAGACAGGCTCAGTCCATTGCTGAGGTAAACAAGCTGAGACCGGGGTTCAGAGGCTTTCATTTGACTCTTGGTAGCAGAGAGAAGACTCAATTTTGATAAAAAATGCAATGCTCTTTGAACACATAATAGCTCCTATTACCGTAAATCTAGGTCTCCAGAGCCACCCTGACCTCTCTGCCAATAATCAGGACTTTGCTATCCTGCTTCCTGACAACTCACTCTGATTTTAAATTGTCATTATAAACCCTTTAGTTATAAATAAGTGAATCAAGCAAATAGCAACAAGAAAAGTCCCCTGTATCTTTTCAAATTTCAGTGACTTTAGACACTCATTTAAACACATGTGTTTAAATGTATATGTACACAGAGCAATATATATGTATACACACACACACATGCACACACACTCACACACATACACAAAATTCTTTCCATCTAGTCTTATTGATCAATTAAGTCTCATTATACTTTTTGTATGGATTTGTAACAACTTTGGTGTGTGTGTGTGTGCGCGTGCTTTCGTTCATGTGTGTGTGTGTGTGTGTGTGTGTGTGTGTGTGTGTGTGTGTGTGTATCTTTAAAGCCTTGCCCATCAGCTGAAATCAAGACAATTGTAAATTTCTACAAGGTCTCATTGCACAACTGGTCAAGGTCACCCTTCTGGGTGAAGTGGATTTCTCTGTGGTTCTGTATTGTGTGCACCAGGCTGCAATCTCCAGGTAGAGCACATTGACTACAGCCTCCTCTTCCAGACCTCATTTTCTCCCCTACCTGGGGTGTGAGCTCCCCAAAGTGTGATTAATCCATCTATTGATTGCCTCCTGCCATAGTGAGGGTGAGATATGGCTAGCAATCGGTGCCAGGCTGCCTGTGTGACTGGACTGCTAAGCCATGGGGTGAGAAAAGACAAGTGCTAGCCTGCGCCTTCCAACCCTGCACACACAGAGGGGGCACAATAGCCTCGTTTCCCGCATGCTTTGCAAAATGATCCTGCTCATCAAAATGCAGCTGATTCTTTTTCAAATGAATTATAATGTATACTCCCTGCTATCTCAATTGGCTTCACGAAGGTCTAATAAAAGTTTATGGATAAAGGGAAAGAAGATGAAAAAGAAAAAAAAAGAATAACTAGACAGAAATCTCCTGGAAATAGAACCAAACAAGAATGTGCTGCTTTGATTAAAGCAGTCTGGGTAGATGTAATGGATGACCGAAAGCTTGCCAGCAAAAAGGATTAGAATACTAAGAAGGCATTTACCTAATATTGAGAGGCGCTGTGGCAGGGGAAAGGTAAGGTGAAGATAAGCCTAGGGAGTAGGCGAAGACCCCAAAGAGAAAAGCACTTCCACCTATAAATAAACAGGGTTAAATGAGAAGTCTGGAGGCTCAACTCAATGCCAGGCAAGTTTTGACCAGCAGACAGAGAATTTAGCTAGCCAAGGATTGGTACGGCTTTCTTTTCCCTTTCTACTCCAGCCCAGGAGAAAGTCAAGCAAATATGCCTAGCATAGCAGACGCCATGTTTTCTTTCACTCTGCCCCTTTTGTTTGGAGGAACCTTACATCCGGTCACACCATTCCTCTTGTGTCAGGAGCTCCTACCATGAGGGAGCAGAAGGTACCTGAGATCACAGAACAACTTCTGTGTCTTGTAAAAAATCTCAGTGCATCCAGGTGTGTGTGTGGGGGGGGGGGGGATGAAAAGTTGGTCAATAGTCTAATGCCCAGTGACTTTTCTACAGGGAGAAGGAAAGCACCATTTTTTAAAGGCTTTCTACCTAGTAGTTCTCATGTATTTGACTGATGGGAAAGGGTGACGGGAAGCAGGAAGACCAACCAGGAGAGAACGGTCCTAATCCAGGTGTTTGCAATGGGGATAAAACGGAATATAAAGGGAGGACATGAAGTGGTGCATAGGTACAAGCCATAACCCTTGATAAATTATCTAGAGAAGAAACCTCTTGTTATGAACGGGTTTCACCAAGAGCCTAGCATTGCATACACTCAACAAAACAACAGCAAAAATGTTAAATGAGCATTTGCTCTTTCCAGCAGGTGATGGGAAGTTCAGCAACTTTGTAAGACCAGAAAATAGAGAGCAATCCCGGAATACAGAGGAGAAGCTGTGTAGAATCCAAGAGGAAAATGGAGCCACGAGCCACATGGAAAGAACCTACTACACCAGCCTGACTCAAATGAAGCTACTTGGGTAGCATTGAACCATCAGCCAATGAAGGCAAAGTTGCCTGTGTGTGGCAATGAGCAAGCTATTTTCCACAAAGCGTGTGCTTTGCTATTTTATTTTGGCATCAAAATCAAACTGGGATAAAGAAGAATGTGGTTTGGAAATAGGCTAAAAATTAATAAATGAAGTGCCCTGGAGAAACGCCAGTGTTTCCACATATGGAGTATAATCTGTGATAGAAATATTATTCCGTATTGTCTTTATTAATAAATATAAAAAGGTTTGCTTATTGATGCAAATTGCAGATGCTTTTAAATAGGGTTGTATTGTCAACACTCCGCTGATCACAATGTCCCCAAAGAGGTTAGAAATGAGGGGCAGGAAATGATAAAACAAGGCTAAATTTGGCTACATGAAAAGTACATCTGGGAAAAAATAATTCAAAAAGCAGATATTCATTGGGCCAAAAAAAAAAAAAAAAATCTGGACCACACTGTTGCCAAAGGAGACCCAGGTGCGAAGCCGGATGGTAAATTAGGTGCAAGTTTAAAATACAAGAGGGTAGCCCAAAGCCACTCAGTCCTGGCCTGCCTCATCTGATAAAGAAACCCCATCCAATCCTAGGAAAAGACCAGGTCTGCCTCAGCTTTTCCCTAGTTGCAGGCTATTCACAAAGGAGATTCAATCTGTTTATTGTCTGGGTTTTAGTTAGTAGGGCGGAAACAAACAAACAAAAAATCATTTACCAGAGATGTGAGCCAGTGACTATTAACTCAAGTTCATGACCATTACTTTTCATAGAAAGAAGGAAGCCATGGTGATTTGCATATAGGAACTTCATTCATTCATATCTTAAGATGTGCCCCTGCTGGGCCTTCATTACTCTTCCATTCAGCACCCTTCCAGGTAAGTGACTAGCTGGTCACATGGCCAGTTTCTGTTTTCCATGTTAAGCAACTGGGGCAGGGTTGCCAAAGACAGTCAAGAAGTCCAGTCACTGGACTCTTTGCTGCTTTGTTCAATACAAGGACATCTTCCTTCTAAATGATTTAGGGTTTTGAGAGAAATTGAAGGGAACTGGACAGTTGTCAGTAATGGTACCACAGGATCAAGGGGGCATTAACAGGTAACTCATGAGTCAGGTGAAGTATGCAGCTTAAGGAACCAATGTTTAAAAAATCACTGATTACATAATATCCTCCAATAATGTTAATGGTAAAATTTAGAACTTGGTTGGGTACCCCTTATGTTTCCTTCCTAATACTCTTATAAAGTAGTGACGATCATAAATATGTCAATGCTAAGATCTCTTAAGGTTTATATCCAATCTATCTAAAATACTTGCCAAAAAAGGAGGCAGGAAATGGAAGCAAATACTATCACTACCCAGAAATTATTTTATCACTCCTTCAGTTTGCTTTTATGACTTATCAATCACACTCAGAGGATGTAAATGCTTCTAGAACATGATTTTAGCCAACTGTCATGGCTCAGCTTTAAACAAACCTGCTGGCCGTGTGAGTGTGTGCTTGGGCAGAGCTGAGGGTCATTACTGATTCGAATGCTCAGAAGCTCTTCCCAAACTATGATTGTCTTTTGACCTTGACTAGAGTCTGTGTTCCGGTGGGGTCTTTGTTTGCTGGCAGACTCATTTCAATCGTATTGTCCGAGTGACAACTCATTATTGCAAATCAAGTAAGGGATAGTTTGTGATTTGGGTTTTAGTGAAGGCTAGTAAATTTTATAGTGTATATAATTTGGAACATGTCTGTGTTTCAGCCCATATGTGGAAATCTGCCCGGGTGCTTATTATTATGCTTATCTGCAAATGACCAGATGGCCTTCCCCAAATGTAGAGAACCATTTAGTGCCATTTTAAACCATTAAGGCTATTAACTCTGACTTGAGATAATCCTGTGCCCAAAGGGAACTAGTTTTGCTGTCCCTCAAAGTCATCAAATGTAATTAAATGCCATATTGAGGAGTAGGCATTAATGGATTAAGGAGCCAGCTTGTCAACCAGTTATGAGTCAACTAAGCAGAGGGAGAATATTGGAATAGAAGAAAAAGATGCATTAGGTATGGTACTGGCTAAGCAGCTATAACAAAAGATACCAAGAATATGATTAAAAAAAAAAAGTTCGTTTTCCAACCAGTTAAAAATGACACCAAAGTAAACAAACAAGAGCAATCAAAAACAGTGACAGATAAGATGCCCAGTACAGACAGCTCTGCTCCTTAAGATTAACTAGGGACCCCTATTTCTTCTATCATGTTGTTCTGACATCTGTTATGGTATCCTTATGCACCTGGTTGAATCTGCCTTCGCTGCCTATCTACATTCTAGTTAGCCAAAAGGAAAACTGAGAAAGTGAAACACAGCAAATATGTTTTAAGGAACTGAGGGTAAATTTGTGCACATCACTTCTGTTTACAAATTTCTGCGAAACTTAATCATTTGATTATTAATTGCAAGGGAAGCTGGCAAATGCAGACTCCAAGTGTGCCCTTCTGTGCAGCAACAGTTTTAGCAGGCTGAATTCTACCTCCAAAAATAAGAACAAAGGAATGGATAAGTCTCCCCCACTGTTTTCTGTGTCCACAAGATACAAGAGCCAGAGATGATAACTGGACAGTTATCATTATAAGGAGCCGAGAGTGCTGAAGAAAACCACAGAGAGAAGCAATGACTATTCCCTGTGAGTGGAACCTTAGTGTTTACTCCCTCCTGGAAACAGGAAGCTCCCTTATACACATGGAATCATTTGATTTCTTTGTTAACGCTAAGTCTAGAATGAGTATAAATCTTTCAAGAAGATACCTAAACAGAATTAAATATGAAAGAAGTGATGAGGGGAAATGTCTGTGAGAGCAAAGGGACAGAAAGAGAAGAGAGTGAGCAAGACTGAGAGGAGAGATCTGAGGAAGGAGGGTTGATGGCAGGCCCATCAGGAAGTTAGCTCCAATGCCAGGTTTGCAGATCACAGAAGACATCCCTCTTCCATGTCTCACGTTAGAGCCTAGTCATCCACATCTTCCAGGTCTCGGTCATCAGCTGAGTGACAACATGTGGAGCCCATGTGACATGTGGCCTCAGTGTGAGGAAGGTGATCAATTCAGAGTGTGGTTAATTACCTTCTCTGCAGTTGGAAATTTGACAGGCACATTTCCATGTCTGTCACAGAGCTGCCTCTTCTCCCTCTGTCCCTCTGTCCTTCCCACTCTCCCTCTTCTCCCCTATCTCCATCCCTCCCCACCTTCCTCCCTTCTTTCCTTCCTCATAAGAAAGTGAAGGTGTATGTCCACACACGGTAGCTGGGAAATGGCTGAGATGACATTGAGTGTGTAACCTGTCTTTAAAGTAATCAATACCTACTAGTTCCCCATCCCACCAGCACAGCGTCTCTAAAGGTTCACATGGAAATGACAAGATGAGTCTTTGTACATATGATGCTCCTGCTGAAGAGCCTTAAACTCTGGGCTGCCTACTAGCTCAAGAGTCAGGATCCTGAAAGTGAGGGTGATGAGGCCTGAGAAAGGACCTAGTCTTTCATACAGGACACTCATGGCTCCTTCCTGGAGTAGGTTTTTTTTTTTTTTTTTTTTCCAGACAGGTTTTCTCTGTGTAGCTTTGCACCTTTCCAGCTCTGTAGACCAGGCTGGCCTCGAACTCACAAAGATCAGTCTGCCTCTGCCTCCCAAGTGCTGGGATTAAAGGTGTGGTGCCACCACCGCCCCGGCCTGAAGTAGTTTTGAGACAAAACCATAGCCATAAGGCCAGGCCCAAGCCTTGGATAACACTTTTACCCTTTCTAGGTTTTCTTCCACCAAAAACCTCTCCCAGAATGAATTTCCTGCCCTTTAGACGCTGAAGTCAGTGAAAGATTCTGTCAGAAGTAAGGGTGGGTTCTTTTACTCAGAGACAATTTGGGCATAACTCATGGCTCCTGTGTATGTGTGTGTGCTGGATAAAGTATTCTTAGGGGTCAGACACAGAACCTAGAGTACTGGATTGGAGGGAAGAGTTGCAGACTGGATTCAGCTTCTCATTGATCTTACCACAGAGCACAATCATACACTGATGGCCTTGTGACCCATCAATTCCAGAAGTCTTTAGAAGCCCCGGACTCACTATGGGAACTGAGGGACACACACGTTTCCCCACAAGCACTCAGGACCCAAACCTCCGATGCATCTAGGCAACTGCTTTTCTTTCCCCCGTGCTATGCTCTGTGTGGCCTTCTTCCTGTTTTGAAGCCACAGGGCTTCCCCAGACCTGATATGAAGCTTTTCAATCCTGATTGAATCTTTACTTGTTCAGCTAAGGGCTAATCCACTGGTCCTCAACCTTCCTCATGCTGTGACCGTCTAATGCAATCCCTCATGTTGTGGTAACCCCAAACCATAAATCCATTCTGTTGCTGCTTCATAACTGTAATTTTGCTACTGTGATGAATCGTAATGTAAATATCTGATATGCAGGATATCTGATATGCTACCCCCAAAGGGGTTTTTACACATAGGTTGAGAACGGCTAGAATCCTTGATATTTACTCATATACCCGTGAGAATGTTTGAAACATCTTTAGTAGATCTGATCTGAACAGTGGCCAGGCAGTAGGGCTATGATGAACACAATTTAGACTTTTTTTTTCTTTTTTCTGAGACAGGATTTCTCTGTGTAGTTTGGTGCCTGTCCTGGATCTTGCTCTATAGACCAGGCTGGCCTTGAACTCACAGAGGTCCGCCTGGCTCTGCCTCCCTAGTGCTGGGATTAAATGCATAGGCCACCACCGCCTGACTAGTTTGTTTTGTTGTAGCTCAATCTCATGAAGAATCTTCCTTCACTGAAGTTTGTTTGTTTGCACAACAAGTATAGGGAAGAAGGGACATGTCACAGGCCTGAGCAAGTCATGATAGGTTCCTATGAAGAAGAAATGTAAGGTGGACACATGAGAAGGAAGGTCACCCAGGGAGAGGGAACAGCATGTGTAAAGGCCCAGAGGCCCACAAAGCTGTGTGCATTCAGAGAACAGGAATGGCTGATGCTCAAAGAGAGAAAGAAGAGAAGGTTGAAGAAGCAGAGAGAAGGACAAGGGCTTGAAGGGAAAACATAAGGAACTTTATCTTGAAGCTGCTGTGCAGATACTGAAAAGCTTTAAGCTCTGGAAGGTTACAACAGGTCTGTGTTTTTAGAAAAAAAAATGGCTTTCTGTTTCTGTCTTTTGAGGTTTGATTTTTAGTTACTTGGGTCTTCTAGTCATACTAAAATTGTCAGAGGGATGAATGGATCATCATGCTGCATTAAGTATTAGGGAACTTCAGAAGTAGGAGCCAAACTGATTTTGAAGGAAGATTCTCTGCCCTGCAATATCTCAACTTTTTTTTTTTTTTTTTTTTGGTTTTTCGAGACAAGGTTTCTCTGTGTAGCTTTGCGCCTTTCCTGGAACTTGCTTGGTAGCCCAGGCTGGCCTCGACTCATCAACTTTTTTTTTTGGACAAGTTTCTCTATGTTCTAGAACTTGCTATATAGACAAGGTTAGTCTTGAACTCAGAAATCCGGGCGGTGGTGGCACACGCCTTTAATCTCAGCACTCGGGAGGCAGAGTCAGGCGGATCTCTGTGAGTTCAAGGCCAGCCTGGTCTCCAAAGCGAGTTCCAGGAAAGGTGCAAAGCTACACTGTAGCATGAATCTTAAAAGGTCTTATTAATTAAATCAAACCTGAGCCAGGTATTGGGGTGAACACTGGATGGTCAGAGAGACAGAACAAGCCACAGCTATCTCACCTTGCTGGATCCTCAGCTGGTCTTGCTTCCTCAGACTGGAAGCCTCTATGTCCTCATATCCGAATGACTCTCAGCTGAAATGCTGCTAGAAGCCTGAATGCTTAACCAGGCCACATGCTTCTCCAGGCCAAATGCCTCTCCAGGGCAAATGCCTCTAGTTTCTGGTCCTCACACCTTATATACCTTTCTGCTTTCTACCACCACTCCCTGGAAATAAAGGTGTGGGTCACCACGCCTGGCCGTTTCCAATGTGGCCTTGAACTCACAGAGATCCAGAGGGATTTCAGTCTCTGGAATGCTAGCTAGGATTAAAGGCGTGTGCTACCACTGCCTAACCTCTGTTTAATATTGTGGCTGTTCTGTCTCTGACCCCAGGTAAGTTTATTAAGGTACACAATATTTTGGGGAACACAATACCACCACACTACACAGAGAAACCCTGTCTTGCAAAAAAAAAAAAAAGAACAGACATGCTGTATTTCAGAGGAGGCAACCTCTTCCTCGGCACTTAGATTTGAATATATTTGCTCCTGTAAGTCCAATACTCTGAGGCTCTTTATTGATGTAGTATGGAAATTCTTTGTCATTCCTCCCAAGAAGACAGAAGTGGGGTGCATGCACATGCCCCTAATAAAGATGGAGAGCAAAACTTAACCTTTTTTTGATCTCCTCAGCTTGTACCTATTTTCAGAAATAGGTGTCTTGTTATATGTTTATTTTCACAGATAAATCTCCTTAGAGATTGTTTTGACAAAAGAAAACTGAAGTCCCCCCACTCCTTGGGGAAAAAAGAATCTATGGAAAAGTCTCTTATTTTTCAATGCTAACTTTGACTGGGTCCCTCCTTAGGTGAGTTTGTAAGGGAAAACTCTTTTCTCTCGAATTACCCACTGTAACCCAGAAGTTTAAGGTCACCCATTTTATTAAGAAAATCTCATACGGTCTGGGGACAACTCTTTACCCTCTAACAGGTGGTTACTGCCATAATAAGGAACACATTGAATTTCACTCTGTTACCTCCATCCAGCTGGACAAAGTCAATTCACTGTCAATAAAAGGATGGATGGACCCTAGCAGCCAGTGATAATAACTGCAGTAAAAACAGGCCCCCACTTCCCATTCTTGCTCTTACCTCTCAGAATTCAGACTCCCCATGCCTTACCTCCCCGACTCCCTCGCCTGAGAGGGCCCAGTCTCCCTCAAAGCTCCCCATCTTCCCAGCTTCCTCATTTGCTGCCAATGGTCTCAGTGGGAAGGTCTTCTCTGAGTCCTTCTGGATGACTGTGACAATGGCACTTGATGATTTAATTATGCAGCCACCAGGCTGCCTAGGTGGCAGCTGGCTAGGACCAGGATGCAATCTGGGACTCTGGAACAGAGCCAAGTTAACTGGGGTTGAACCATGACCTTGGCTTCCTGGGTGGGATGAACTCTGAGTTGCTGGCGCTAACTGGCCACATTTGTGACAAGGCTATTATGTGCCCTAATAATAGTGGGGTTTGTATTTATAGAGGACCGGCTGCGCTGGGCTCTTGTGGGGCATCTTTATAGGAGGTTTCTCCTAGGAGCCAACTTACAATTTAGTCTCAGCTCCCCGTGAAGAATGCATGTCCACTCTTACGTGGAGGGAGATGGCAGATAAATCAATGAATATAGAAAAGCTGTGTTAACTCTTTCCTCTAGCTGGCCTGAATCTCCTGATTTTTACCTCAAGAATCTAATTTACAAGTTATTGAGCTTGGTAGTGGTGGTGCCGCTCTTTCTTGGTAATATTCCTTTTCATCAGTGGTGTTTGAACCCAGGGCTATTCTAGGTAGGAGACCTGTCATTGAAATACACTCCTAGTGTCTTTTATAATGTCAGAGAATACCACTCATGTGTGTGTGTGTGTGTGTGTGTGTGTGTACATATTCACATACATAAGTGCTTTTGCATGTAGAAGCCAAAGAACAGTCTCAAGCATTTTTCCTTGGGAACTGTCTTCCTTATTTTTCTAGGCAGGGTCTCTTACTTGCCTGAAGATGACCAGGTAAGCTTGGCTCTCTGGCCAGAAAGCACCAGAGATCTTCCCCAGGGCTGGCATTAGAAGAGAGCATCACCACACCTGGCTCCATAGGTGGACTCCTGGGATCAAACCTCGTGCTTTCAAGGCTAGCCCCTTGCAGACTGAGCCATCTCCACGGCTCCTGAGAATCCCACCTTGGTGGTGAATAATGCCTTGCCCAGGAAGGAGAAAGTTCTGGTTTTTGTTTTCTATTGCCGTAATAAAGGCCATGACATCAAAAGCAAACTGAGGAGGAAGGGGAATATTTCACCTTATAACTTTCGGTCACAGTCCATCATCAAGAGAAGTCAAGGCTCCTCTGTCTCTGTGTCTTTTGTCCTGTGAAGGTCCTGATCCTTAGATTTAATTATACCTGCAACCACATAATTCCAAATAAGGTCACGTTCTTCTAGGTAGACATATCTTGGGGGCACCTCAATATATATATTCTGTGCATACACATGCATTAATTTGGTTTGTCATGATATATTGGACTTTGGAGACAACCACTTTTCCTTTGCTTCTCATTCCATACTTGACTATGTAACAAGCCTTAGTTTCTCCATAAGGGAATAATTCTTAACAATATCTTGGGTTGGTGGCACTGCTTCATAAGATTGTTTTAAACATATAACATGATTAGATTAACATACTCCCTGAATCACTGAAAGTTCTCAATAAAAAGTAGTTACAATATATATAAAAAGAATTCTGGAAGAATCAGCCAATGTAAGAATAGTTGTCATTCACTAGAGGGGCAATTATTGTAAGTTGCTTTAAAATTCTTTTAAAGTTATTTGCACATTTTATAAAAATCTGTGACCACATACATATACATATATATATATACACACATTGTATAATATATATATATAGCCTTTTTAAATTTGGAAAGGAAACAATAAAACCATTCTTTTCTGGGAAGAAAAAAAATCCTGTGTAGATTTTGCATGCCCTTTTAGCTATGCATACATATGAAAACCCACACATTAGAGATTAAATTAGCTATGCAATTAATTTAAAAAAAAAACTCTGCTAACTCTGGGAGCTCCTTTTCAACTCTTTTACCTTCAGATTCTCCATGTGAAAAAAAAATTATGTTGGTATCACCGCTACATTCAGTGCCAAAGTCATTATATGCTGAGGAACATTTAAGTCACAGTGCTTGCTGAAGGTCCAAGTGCAGAAGGCGATGCATGGAAATGTCTCAAAAGATGGTCTCTGACTGTGGGAAGATTGCTGTTTGTGGGGGAGTCCATGAAAAACAAGGAACCTCTGTCAGAAGCGAGGCTTGGAGGAGGAAAGAGAGAGGGGAGAGCAATACACAAGCCAAGAGGTCAGGTCAGACATGAACTTGTCCAGTCTATTACTGTCATCTCTGAATGCATACTTTTAGGGTTAGTCATCCCTCTGAGAAAGGAAACACCTTGTCTGAAAAGAGTTATCTAACCATTTTTATGTGAAGAGTAGTATGTGGTAAATGAAGAAAAGACTTAAAATATCAGTAAACAAAACTGAAAATTCAAAACAAAAAATCTCACCACTCAGCGTTAATTGTATATCACTATGTGTATATATATACATGCACACAGATGGTTGCATGTGAGTGTGCTTAAATCTACACAAACATGCATGCCTATGCCAGAGCACATAGCACCGGTGTGCAAAATTGAATAATGTGTCTAACCTTGGGGACCAAATTGAAAAAGAGATGACCTCTCTGGGCAGATACAGCCCCTGGAGCTGCATGCTTTGGCAAGTAGAAAGTCCTTTTATGCAAACAAGGAAAAGGGCACCAGTTCCTTTGACATGGAACATTCTTTTGCCAGGACCCTGATACCCCTGTCAGAGGACAATGGGACAAGTACATGCAATGGCCCTGTAATGAAGATGTATTGCCCTTGTGATTCCAGTGTTTTATTGTTTAATATTTGATACATTTGAAACAATGTGTATACTCTGTGGACAAAGAAAAATTAATAAACCTATTTAGCCAATCCCAGAGATTAGAGCAGAAATATTGCCAACTCAGTGGATCTCCATTGTCTCAGAACTAGCTTGTCTCTCAGAAGGGTAACTACTATTTTAAACTCTGTTTGTTATCATTCTGACGTAGATAGGAAGCCTTTTGTGACTTGTTTTAAAATGCACATTACTTTTTTGCCTAGTTTTTAGCGAAGCAAACATCTTTTATACCATAAAATTTTATTCTATAATGTTGTACAAACTACAAAGTATTCCATTCTTTATTTGAACTATAATTTAACGAAGTCTGTTATTATGTTAAATTAGTTAAATACTAATTATGTTAAATTAACGTAATCTAACAAATTAAAGGGGCAGACTCTTATTTCCAATGTTGCAACAAGATCTTCACGATTGTCTTTAAGTTCCTTCTAAATGAAGTCATAGATAACATCTTGATTATTTTCTTAAGAGAGATCCCCAGGCATAGAATTAGTGTGTCAATGAGGGCTGATTATAAGGCTGTGGTGTCTGTGAACAAGACTGACAGACTGTTAAGATGAGGAAGAAGCTGCCTAATGGACACATGATCACTGGACCAAAGAAGTTCATTCAGGGCCGACAGAAAATGAAATACTCTCCTGATCTGCTGTTGTAAGAGAAGTGGGCTATGCAGCGTACATCATGGGGTACACTCTCTGGTCTAGCTTGAGGAGTTCAAGATGTTCATAAGAGTGTGAAATTGGTGAGTAGGAAGTATCACAAAACCAGTACTGGAAATTTCACACCTTTCTCTCTCTCTCTCTCTCTCTCTCTCTCTCTCTCTCTCTCTCTCTCTCTCTCTGTGTGTGTGTGTGTGTGTGTGTGAGTGAGCTATGGTCAAGGTATCTTTCTGTGCTGTAGTTTAAATGAAGACTGTCCCCCTAAAAAAGGCTCTAAGGAGAAAGGGGTTAGAATACACAGATTAGATGCCGTCTACCCACTCTCTCTGAGTACAGAAGTCAAAGACACAAACTTCAGCCTCATGACCAAAAAGACAAGACCCATGATCCCTTTTTAAGACCAGAGGAGCAGAGTGAGAAGGGAAGAAAAGGATCCTGGCTCCTGGGTAGAGGACGGTTTACTGAGTCGTTGCCTAGTCTGACCTTGACAGGTATGTAACCAATAAAAACATTGTTTATGTGTTAGTATACTTGCTGCTTTAATAGACAGTTTAAAAGTATTTCTCAAGAAGCCTTTATTTTCAACTGATTGAATTATTTGAACACTGTGCCTAAAATCTTTATGATAGAAATGAACATGCCTTCCTTTCCATCATGTCTGGAGCAAAAAATTAAATTTGTGTGTTAAGTAGATTGTCAGTAATGCATTTCCAAAGGTCATAGTGTCTGGACTTAAACGAAATTATGTTTTTCTATAAGGAAATATTTTCTCTTGTCTACAAGCATGCCGGCCGTTTCTTTCTGCTTCTGTCTGCAGTATTGGCCTGTTTTGTCGTGTGATGAAACTGTGTCTGCTCAGGGCCACCACACAGAAAGAGCACTTATCACTCATGGTGTCTCAGGCTGGAAGGAAAACTCCATCCTTTTAACAACCCACCCAGGAAGCTTCTGATGTTTATCTGGGGACTGGGCTGAAGTTGAGTGAGGTCACCTAACAAGCGGAAGTCACAACCAGATAGTGGCTCAGTGGCATTCACCTACCATCTATCTGTAACCAGAATCCAGGGTCAAATTAAGGGGCACAGTGGTGGAAACATCAGTCATACCCTCACACAGAGGTTTGGAGTGTGCTCTTTCTTTTTCTTGGCAGAAGGGAAACCATGTTATGTACGGCTCCATCCTTAGATTCCTTCTTTAGATATCTTTGAGGGTTATTTTTCCATTGATTTCTCTAAAATTTCCATTGATTTTGTTGTTTTTTAATCATGGATTTAGTTCTACCATATCAACATAACAGATTTTTATTTTAGAAAAAAAATGACAACCATCTTTACAAAACTTAAAAGGTAAATCCTTACCTTACCACTGATGTTTATTTATAATCACGACCCACATGAGCAAGAACTAAACACATTTATTCTTGAGCTCTGGGTTGGAGCATTATAAAAAGTTTTCAGTTGCAGGACCCACTACAAAATCAAGTTTATGAACAGTCTAAGTTATATCATGGTAGCTTTGTCTGGTGCATATTTTACTGACTTTGAACTTACTAAGAATGCTTGAATATCTCTCATGTATTAGGCACTATGCCAACTGTTGAAAAGACAAAGGTAGATGAGACATCATCCCTTACTATGAGAAATGAGAAGGTCATTTACACATGGAGGGGCAGAGAGACAGAGATAGAGAGAGGGAGATCGACAGGGACTACTACATATTGAGGTTTCTGAGCTCTGACTACCTATTCAAGTCATTCAGGGAACTCTGAAACAGGACTGTGACTGGCTTCTACCTCTACTATAAAAGTTTTTTATTTAATTGTTTTAGCAGGAGTCCAGTCAGTCTTCCAAGCACTCCAAGTGATTCTAAAAGGTGCTCAGGAGTCACAATCATGGAATTAAGTCATCCGTGGCATGCACAGAGTTCTTGAAAGTCTCTGCAGGAGTAATCCCTGAGCTAGATTAGAAAAGGCTGATGGGAGGTGCCAGGCATTCCAGGGGAAAGCTGGGGTAGGGCTAGTGGAGGACACAGAAGAGCATTGAAGAAGGTGACAATATACTGGCACACAATCTTGAGGGTGACTTTAGGGAGTAGCCTAAACACTGCGTGCATCAGGAAGATGAGGCCGAACAGGTGAAATGGGCAGTTGTGGACTGTGGGGGTCTCATACAGTTTGTGTTCCATACTGAGGAGGTAATGCTCTGTTCTCCAGGTAACAAATTCTCATCAGCAGTTTCAAACAGACCCCAACTGTGCTCTATCTATCTGTCTGTCTCTTTGTGTCTCTGTCTCTGTTTCTCTGTGTCTCTCTGTGTGTCTGTGTGTCTCCATGTCTCTGTCTCTGTCTGTCTCTGTCTCTCTGTCTCTCTCTGTGTGTCTGTGTGTCTCCGTGTCTGTCTCTGTCTGTCTCTGTCTCTCTGTCTCTCTGTCTCTGTCTCTCTGTCTCTCTGTCTCTCTCTCTCTCTC
>CABHPQ010148027.1:0-21773 GCA_902168405.1 Peromyscus aztecus
AAGCTCTGTCTAATGTTTAGCTGTGGGTCTGCATCTATTTCTGTCAATTGCTGGATGAAACCTCTCCAATGACAATTATTCTAAGCTCCTGTCTTCAAGTATAGCAGAATATCATTAGGGATCATTTTATTGACTTTTTTTTTTGCTGGTTGTGTTTGGTTCTATCTTAGGTGTCTAGGTTACTCAGCCTCTGGTTCTGGCCCTCCAGGCAGTGTAGTGGTGGGCTACCTCTCATGGCATGGGTCTCAAGCTGGACTAGATATTGGTTGGTTACTCCACCAATTTCTGTACCACCTTTACCCCCAGCATATCTTGCAAGCAGGACAAATTGTAGGTCAGAAGTTTTGAGGCTGGATTGGTGAAGTGGTTTGAATAGGTGGTTTGAATAGACTCATGTGTTTGAGTGTTTGACCCATAGGGAGTGGCACTATTAGGAGGTCTGGCTTTGTTGAAGTAGGTGTGGCTTTGTTGGAGGAAGTGTGTCACTGCGGAGGTGGGTTTTGAGGTCTTATATGCTCAAGACATACTCACGGTGTCATGCAGTCTCCTTCTGCTGCCTTTGGATCAAGATGTAGAACTCTCAACTCCTTCTCCAGCACCATGTATGCTTGCACAACACCATGTCTCACCATGGTAATGATGAGCTAAACTTCTGAAACTGTAAGCCAGCCCAAATTACATGTTTCCCTTTATAAGAGTTGCTGTGGTCATGGTATCTCTTCATAGCAATAAAACCCTAACAAAGACAGTTGGTGCCCCAATTCCTCCACTACAAGTCTCACCTGGTTGCAGAAGATGTCCAGTTTAGGCTCTGTATTCTTCCTAACTAGGAGTCTTAGCTAGGGCCATCCTCATAGATTCCTGGGAGTTTCCATTGTACTAGGTTTCTATCTCAGCCTTAAAATGGCCCACAATTCCAGTTGTCTCTCTCAGTACTCTCTCTCTTTCCATCTTCCCCAAACATGATTCTTCCTATTCCTTTCCCCACCTGCCTCAAGTCCAACAAATCTACTCTATTTTCCCTTCCCAGGGAGATCCATGCATCCTCTCCTTGAGCCCTCCATGTTACTTAGCCTCTCTTTGTCTGTGGATTATAGCATGATTATCCTTTACTTTACAGCTAATATGTACTTACAAGTAAATACATACCATGTTTGCCTTTCTGGGTCTGGGTTATTACCTCACTCGGGATGATTTTTTTTTCTATTCCATCAATGTGCCTGCAAATTTTATGATGATTTTTTTTAACAATTGAGTGATATGCATTGTGTAAATGTACAAATTTTCTTTATCCATTCTTCAGTTGAGGAACATTTAGGTTGTTTCCAGTTTCTGGCTACTACAAATAAAGCTGCTATGAACAGAGTTGAGCAAGTGTCCTTGGGGCAGGATAGATCATCCTTTGAGTATATGCCAAGGACTGGTATGGATGGTCTTGAGGTAGATGGATTCCCAACTTTCTAAGAAACTGCTGTATTGGTTTCCAAAGTGACTGTACAATTTTACACTCCCACCAGTAATGGAGGAGTGTTCTCCTTGCCAGCATGAACAGTCACTTGTGGTTTTGATCGTAACCATTATGACAGGTGAAAGATGGAATCTCAAAGTCATTTTTATTTGTGTTTCCCTGATTGCCAAAGGTGTTGAAAATTTCTTTAATTGTTTCTAGGCCATTTGAGATTCCTCTGTTAAGAATTATTTGTTTAGCTCTGTACCTCCTTTTTTTTTAACTGTACTATTTGGTTTGTTGATGTCTAGTTCCTTGAGTTCTTTATAAATTTTGGAAATTAGCCCTTTGTCAGATGTGGAGTTGGTGAAAATCTTTTCCCATTCTGTAGGTTGCAATTTTGTTCTACTGACAGTGTCTTTTGCCCTATAGAAGCTTTTCAGTTTCATGAGGTTCTATTTATTAATTGTCAATTGTAAGGTTTTCTTAATATGTGTGTTCCACTTTTGTTGAAAAAACTAATAAAGTGGTTTTGGATTCTATCCTAATATTCCCTTAAAAGAATTCTTTCTCACAACATGGTTTTTCTGATACAATAATGCAAGATGTTTCTGCTGTGGACTCATTTTAGCAGAGGGAGTGAAAAACTTATTTTTGGGCTAGCTATTTTCCATGACACAGTGTGCATTGTAATGGCAGTCCCAAGAGACTTAGGATTATGAAGTCAATGAACAACTAAAATGATATTCATTCACCTTGATTAGTCTGCCATTCCCTACATCCTGCTCTTTAAGTATTGCCATTAGGATGGTTGATTCCCACATGCATTTTCCTTCAACAGAATATATTCAGCTAAGGCTATTTGGGCACTAAGAATTTGAAATCAGGTCCTTGTGTTGATGCAGTAATCACTCTCCCTTGCTGAGTTGTCTCCCTCACCTTGTTCTTACTTTTTGTTCATAAAACAGAAAGTTCTGTTTTTATAAACATTTTTCAGAAACCAGAAATTCATGGTACGTTATCTGAACAAGTTAAAATTTCTTTTCATCTTTTTTAAACACCTTTACCTTATTTGTTGTTGTTGTTGTTTTAATGAAGACCAATTCTAGATAATTTGACATTTGCCAGGATTAACTTTAAAATTAGTAGCTATATTGTTGAGAATTTTATTCTCACCTAATGATTTACTTCATAGGCTCCTTATTTCACATAAATCTTATCAGGAAAAAAAGAGAAATAAATCTTATTTCTTGAGAAACACCCCTGCCAGTGCTACCACTGAAGATGTCCATGGTCTGCTGCAACCTGAAGCCATGTCTTTGTTCATTGGCAATGCCCCTGCTGGGGGCCACATAGATGTTGGTGGTCTGTGCTGCCACCTAGGGCCATGGTGATGCCATGGACCATGATGTCACTGAAGGTCATGTCTGGGTTGGTGGTCTTACTGTGTCCGAGTCTGTGTTGATGTCCAAGGCCCACGTTTCTAATAAAGTCCAGGCGATGTCCATGGTCTATCCTGCAGTATGAAGCCATGTTGATGTCCATGATCCCAGCTGCATCAGAGAACTTTGTCTTGGTTCATGGCCCTATTGCTAGTGAGAGCCCTGTTTGTGGTCTGTGCTGATGCCAGAGACCGTGTGGAAGCCCATGATCCATGCTCCTATGAACCATAAAGAACAAATTAGCTGCTTTGGAAGTGATATCAGTGACTACAGATGCACAGTTGAGAAAGATGAATATGGAAGACTTCTGTGACAACCCCTTCCTCCACCCAACACACATTCACACACACACACACACACACACACACACACACACACACACACACCTGCCAAATAGTAACAGCCTAAACAGAAAACCATCAAAGAGGACATAGAAGCTTTGTCCTGCTTCAACTTGATGCACCATATTTCGTTGATGCCCATGGGAGGCCTGCCCCTTTCTGATTGCACACAGAAGAGGAGTGAATGGGGAGAGGTAGATGGAATGCAGGGAGAGGGAACAAGAGGAGAGGAGAGAGGGGAAACTGTGGCTGGTATGTAAAATAAATGAAAATATTTAATTAATAATATTTAAAAGGGCTGTGATATGATGATGAAGTGTTGCTATCCACAATAGATGGTTTCCAGTAGAGGTGAAGACAGACTCAATTCTATTTAAGGGGAAGACTACTGAGAGTTTGACCACAATCCAGTGAGTTTATAGATAATACAAATTAGACTTTTTTTTTTAATTGGGGGAAGCCACAAGGGAGGGGATGTACAGGGATGGATTAGGAAGCAAATGTGATAGGGATGCATGATCAAAGAATCAGTAAAAGAAACAAACAAACAAAAATGTGTTTCTTGGCCAACTGAGTCACTGTAGTTGTAAGTTTTTCTGTGTCCTGCCTGGTCCTGCAGCCACTCAGACCCAAATAAACACACAAAGGCTTATATTATTTTCGATCTATATGGCCTAATGGCTCAGACTTCTTGATAACTGGCTCTTAAATCTTAAATGAACACATTTCTACAAATCTATACTTTGTCACATGGCTTGTGGCTTATTGGTACTTTCCATCTTGCTACTGATGGCAGCTAGCAGCGTCTGCCCCTTCTCCTTTCTTCTCTCTTATCTCTTTTGGATTTTTCCACCTGGCTCTAGCCTGCCCTACCATAGGCCAATGTAGCTTTATTTATCAACCAATGAGAGCAACACACATTCACAACATACTGAAAGACATTCCACAGCAAGTCACCGTATCCGAAATTCTTTCATAGTTTGTTCTCTGTAAAACAAACAAACAAACAAACAAACACCCCAAGTGCCCTTAGATGAAAAGCATGAGGCTCTGCTTATTAAGCTGTGTTGGATCAACTAGCTCAATTAAAGGTAGGATAATCAGATTCTGTGTTTTGTGGTACAACAGGGGTACTATAGTTAACAATAACATATCATATGTCTCAGAATAGGTGAAACAGAACAGCAAATCTATGAAAAGTCTATAAAAGTCTAAGGTGATTGATTTGATACTTTTCCTGAGTTGATCATTATCCAGCATATCAAAACATCACATTGTACCTCATAAATATATACAGATATTGTGCCAATCAAAACTAACTTTCAGAAACTCTTTGGATGCTGCTCTAATTTGAACCCCTATTGTTTCACTCATGTCTTTCTTTAAAGGTGGGTTTCATCATCCGATCTTGCTTCATTAAGTTGTAAACAATTCCTATAATTGATCTGGTTGGTGTGACCTCAGAAATGTGAAGAGAATATTGTTTTGATAACTCTCATCTTAAAGCAATCAATTGATACTATGTGACAGAAAAACTTTAACTTCTCATCATTTTATATAAAAATTGCATACACACTAGCAAATGTATTCAACTGGACAAATTGAAAACTCTCAGATGATAATGGCACTTTGCTCCTGGCATAACAGCTCTATTCATCACAGAGCTATGCTCGAGCTTGTTCATCATTTGACATACCATGGAAATAAAGGTATTTCAAAAGGTATCTCTTTAAAATAAAGCACTACGTAAATATATTTTCAGATTTGCAAAGACATTTTTATTATTGAGACTGAAATCGTACACTTTAAAGGCAAAGGAAATATTTTTGCTAATTATCCTGAGGAGCAAGTATCATGTGTTGATGATTATAATTATTGATTATTCTATAAAGCGAGACAATTGACTCAAGTCTCTGACATCAGAAGCCCATTCCTTAATAGAGTAAAACGATTTGTCTGGATAAGAGAAAAAGCTGAGCATGTAAGTGCATTGTTATGAATGAGGATGTGTGATGACAGCTGTGAGGAGACCCTGTGGACTTCCAAAGGCCATTCAGACCTTCATGTTTGTATTAGATCAGAATCTCCTTAATTCTAAGAATGAATCAGTTTACATTTGGCAAATGTACTGGTGGAGAGAGTTTATCTGAAAGATTATAATGAGTGACTCAACTTGACCCTCTCTATAATTTACAAAATGGCACTTTTTTACATAGGTAAAGCAAGTCTGATAAACTGTGCTCCAAGAGCCATTTATATTCTTACAAATAGCCACCACTTGTACAAATTTTATACTGTTGCAGAAACAAGGAAGCTTTGAAGTAATTTTCAAATTTTCTTGTTGAATTAAACCTTTCTCCAGACACATAGTTAATAAGAGATTATGTTCCATCAGTAAGCATTGATTGGACACCTTCAGTGTGTTTGGCCAGGTGCTAAAAATGTAGACACAGTAATTACTAAGATAAAGCAAGTTCCCTTTCTTGCAGAATATAGCCTTATGTGTATCAGCAACCCTTGACCATGAAACACATCCAAAGTCAATGTTAAAAATGAAGTCTTAAAGAGACAAAAAGACATAGGATGCATATCTGCTTAGAGAGCTAAGCAATGTACACTGGTCAAAGTAATAACTCCACTTACAGCTCTTGGACAAAACCCATGGAACAATTTTCTTAGTGAAATTATAAGACACAGGATATGTTTCAGTGTATTCCTGAAAAAAAGTACTACTTCTTAACAAGCATGTGTGCATTGGAGTTACCAAAGAGGTTGTACAAAGATTGTGATCAGTTTTACCTCTAGAACAGCAGTTCTCACCCTGTGGGTCATAGACCCTTTTGGGGTCACATATCAGATATCTTCCATATCAGAAATTTACATTTACATTATTATTCATACCAGTAGCAAAACTACAGTTAGGAAGTAGCAATGAAATAATTTTATGGTTGGGGGTTCACCACGGCATGAAGAACTGTATTAAAGGGACACAGCATTGAGAACCACTGCTCTGGAGAGTCTTTTTCACCCAGTGGCTTCTCCATTCTAAATTATTTTCCCACCAGATCTGATATTCACACCCTGTTAAAAACTATTGTATACAACTATCCTTATTTTGATGAAACACATTAACAATAAAAAGATGGTAAGTACATCCACTCAAAATAAATGATGTTTTTAATTTGGTTAATGGTACATCTCTGTATGCAGTTTTTTTTTTTTTTTTTTACATGGTTAATGGCTGACAGTGAAAAACTAAAACAAAAAGGAGAACTTTTTCACTTTTTTGTGGATATAACTTTTATAAATGAATAAAGGATATTTTAGGGCATCATGTGATTCCCAAAGGGTCAGGGGAAGAGGATAGGCAGCTGTGGCTGGTATTTTTACATCATTTTAATTTGTTTGTAAATATATCTAGGTAAAGAAAGAAAAATAGTGACCATTCAATATCTACCATGTCCAAAATGTTGAAAATTTAAAAATTGACCCCACAAGATTTCCAGTGCATATAATCAAGAGAAACCATACATTCTTATGAAATTATAGCAGGTTGGAAACTCTTTTTCAGATCCGAGCTTAATTCTTTGAAAGTAACAAGAAGGAACAGAATGAAATGTCCATATAATACATTTGAATTAACTATTTACTTGTTTATGAATTTATAAATGGTGGTATAAAAATGTTTCATCAAAGTCACATCATTTTTCAAATGTTTTATTTAGTACATTGCTGTCTGCTCAAATTTAACATACACCTAAAGTGATTTGTCCCTGTGACTGCACCAGATTGATTTCTGTTGTCATAAGGAATGCAGATGGTGTGGGGTCTGAGAGTCCAAATTTTCTTCATTGTGTTTTAACTAGAAATAATAAATAAGTTCTTAATTAGCATGCAAGGAAATATTCTTTGGTCTATAATACAAATGAATTGTGTTTACTAGGTTAATTATTTTATTACCAAGGAAACCATAATGCTTTATGTAGAAAATTATTCAGAGTGAATCACCAAAAGAAACAAAGTAAAAGAAAGAGGATTTAAACTTGCCTATAAAAACATTGGTGTCTAATCTCTATGTCTGAAAGGTGCCTTCATTTCATTGCATTTATAAATATGTGCATGTTGCTAAAACTTGACCTAGAGATATTTATGCTTAAAATTTGCATATCCTGTCTACTTTCTAGGAGTTATTTTGTTCATCTTTATTTTTCAACACCTTTACTTATGATTCTAAATATTTTGTGATTACTTAGATTAAAATAGTCTATATTTCTCTGAAATTCATAAAATATTAAATTTCTGCATGTTACATGATTTCAGTTTTAAGTTTCAATTAGCATAGTTATTAAATAATTTTTAGTTTCACATCAAATTTTGGAGAAGCAAGTTAATAAAAATGTATACTCAGGACAATGAAGCAAAGAGACTATAGCTGGTGTTTAGATTTGGATCTTTGGAGTTGGTAAGAGAGTAGGAAAAGCAAAGAAAACTGCAATTAGTCCTTAAATAGTCACAGAAATCTCTGAGATACTCTGTACAAATAAAACAGAAACTCAAAGGAAGGAGAAAGGTGGCTTTGTACAGAGACTCACTTCTCCCCTGGTTGCTTAGGTCACACTTCATATATTCTACAATGGTAAGTTCAATTAATGAACAAAACAGTATAAGTACATGATAAATTATAATAGAAATCAGTAAAATATAAAAATATCACACTAAAGTTTTGCATATGTATGCACAATTGTATGTAATTCTCATACCTGACAGAATTAATTATAGCCTCATAATGTTACCTAATTTGTATTGCATATTAGAAAATCTCTAGGAGCTTCGCTCAGTGCTTAATTGTGGATCTCTGCATCTGCTTCCATCAATTACTGGATGAAGGTTCTATGAGGACAATTGGGTAGTCATCGATCTGATTATAGGGGAAGCCCAGTTCGAGGACCCTCTCCACTATTACTTGGGAGTCTTTGCTAAGTTCACCCTTATGGGTTCTTGGGAATTTCCCTAACACCTGATTTCTCCCTAACCCCATAAGGGATCCCTCTATCAAGATATCTCTTTCCTTGCTCTCGCTCGCTGTCCCTCTCCCAACTCGACCATCTTGTTCCCTCATGTTCTCTTGGAGGAGGGATTATATGAGAAAAGGGGTCAAGATCATGGTGGGGAAACCCAGAGAGACAGATGATCCTAGCTAGTTGGAGCTCACTGACTCTAAGCTGATAGCTGGGGAACCTGCATGGGATCGAACCAGGCCCTCTGAATGTGAGTGGCAGTTGTGTGTTTTGGGCCATATGTGGGGCCACTGGCAGTCAGACCAGGATTTATCCCTAGCACATGAACTGGGTTTTTGGAGTCCATTCCCTATGGAGGAATGCCTTGCTCAGCCTCACTGCAGGGGGGAGGGGCTTTGTCCTGCCTCAACTTGATATGCCAGACTTAGTTGACTCCTTATGGAGGGCATTACCCTCTTGGAGAAGTGGATGGGCAGTGGAGGTGGGGGTGTGGTGGGTGTGGGTGTGGGTAGGGGGTGGGGGCTGTGGGGGAGAATGGAGATGAAGATGAACTGGGTAAGCAACAGGAGGGGAGGAGGGGGAAGGAGGGGGAACTGTGGTTGGTATAGAAAATGGAAAAAACCTTTAAATACAAAAAAAATCTCCATATTCACACACACACATATAAAATTCTGGGCTTTACTTGGTTTATCAAATTCAAATTTAGTTAAGATTTTCCTCATTGATGTGTTCTATTTCTCCCTTTAAATTGCTCGGCTCAATTCCAAGTTTTTATGGGATTCTTATGCTGAAAACTATCTTTTCTAATAGCAGGCTTAAGTTTTCCTATTTGGTTGATCATTTCCTTAGATACAATTTCATCTCCTCTCATTTTTTCTAGCTTCGGAGTTTGATGTAGAAGTGTGATTAGATGGAGGTATGCTATTTGGTATAAATCTTTCCTAGATGGATGCTTTCCACTTCTTGGTGAAGGACATTTTTCAACATAAAACTTTTTGTTCCATTTCTAATGGAGGTTCAATTGAGTCAACAGGAGTAGTTGGAGTCAACTTGTTTTCTTTTCTCTTAATTACTTCTTAGCATTGTATTTAATGCCTTTAGATTCCATACAACTAAATTTGAACTAACTTTGTAGGTCCATTAGTTTACATTGCATTGCATATGATATTCCTGATTTTATCATTATCCCCAAACGTATGTAAAGCTGAACCCTTTTTAAACTGAATATATTCTATAAATAACACTGTTTTCTTGTTGTCTAATAATTATTCTGAAATTGAGCTTATTTTAGGATTATAGGATAAATGCATGTACATTTTCCATTACTTTTCAATTTTGATGTATGGAATTGGTGCATTAATAGCCAAATAATAGGCCATTGAGGAATTTTCACTATAATTAAAATAACCTCATATGACATGCTTTAATGAATTATATTGGTTGTTCATGCAGAGAACAAAGTGCTCCAGATTTGTTGGTGAAAGTCCTTGCATGCTTACTCCTGCATTGAGTTTCATGACCCCAGGGACCATTTTATATCTTCCTTTTTCCTGAAGAAAAATATGTCACATGTTCATCTTGTATATCTGTTGTCCTAAATATCCTAAATGTCCTAAAATAATCACCTTTGTGGGGAGATCTGTTTCTTCCCATGGAAATCAGTATTCAAAACTGTAAATTCGCCTCCATGCTACCTTTGAATTCTCTCTTTCATCAAAGAAAATTAAAACTGGCAATTAAATAAAAGCTAAGAAAACCCCACCATACATTTCTCTGCCTAAGAAACTACTTTCACACATTTGAGTCACTGATGGGTTTGCGGAAAGACATTTGTTGTAGAATATTACTTTAACTACGTAAAGATGAGTTACATTTGTTTATGCTGCATTTGTTTAATGATTTAAGGATGTGTTACATTTGTTTATGATACATTTGTTTAATTATGTAAAGATGTGTTGCATTTGTTTCACCTTGCCTGCCTAAGGCACCTGATTGGTCTCATAAACAGCTGAAAGGCCAATAGCTAGGCAGAGAAAGGACAGGCAGGGCTGGAGGGCAGAGAGAATAAATAGGAGGAGAAAGCTACATTCAGAAAGAACAAGAAGAAGAGGAGTAGAGAATGAGGAGAAAAAGAGGGACGCACCCAGGACCGGAACCCAGGGAGTCACCAGCCAGCCTGCCAGGAGAAACAGTGAAAGTAGGATATTCAGAAAGAAAGTAAGAAAGGTAAACATTCCTGAGGCAAAATGTAGATAAAGAGAAATAGATTAAAATAAGAGCTGAGATAAGGTCAGGCATTCATTCCTAGTATTAAAGTCTCTGTGTCATGATTTGGGAACAGGTTGGTGGCCCCCCAAAAAAAGCCTGCTACAGAAGTTCATATTCTTTTATTGAGGTGTCAAATTCCCTGCAATGATACCTTTTATTGAAAATAGCTTTCTTTTTCTCACTTAATATATCGTGGTTACAGTTTCCCCTTTCTCTACTCCTGTTTCTCTTTATCTCCCCTCCTATCTGGATTCACCCCCTTTCTGCTCTTGGAAACATTCATTTTTTAATGTATATTTTTTCTCTATGAATTATTATAATTGACCATTAATCCTGAGTTTGATTTATTTAATGTCTTTCAATTATCTAATTCAAATGCATTTTATTTTTATTTTAATGAATTAATTAAATTCAGGTAGAATTTTTCTATGCAGTTCAGACTGGTCTCAGACTTGAAAACTCCCTGCCGCAGCCACCAAATGCCTGCATTACAGACAGATATATGCCGCTGTGCTCAGCTCAGTCCCATTTTATTACCTTAATATGCTGGGCAAAAGATATGAAAAGAAACACTACACTTAACATTTTAAATGTGTATTTGTATTTCAATATTAAATGTTATGGAAAGCATAACATTTTTCTTTCTATAGATTTGTTTAGATTTAAATTTGCAAGTGCAGATACATCTATATATAACACTATTTAGAATTTTCTAAATAGCTAGGAAAATGAAGATGAGTAATATAGGCCTTTGACACTTAAGATTTCGAAGTCATAATACTTTGTCTAGGCTTGCATCTGGTCAAATTACTCAGCCAATTCATAAGCTCCATTTTATGTTTGATAAGGTATGGAAGACAATTACTCCAGTGCTTATCTTTGAGACTTCATTGATTCTTCTTTCAAACAAAGCATTACTCATAATCCAAATATTGAAAAAGATGTGCAGCTTCAAGACTGAAGCAGAGAAGTGAAGTTTTTTTGTTTATTCTTCTCTCATACATTAAATCCTGACCACAGTGTCCCCTCCCTCCACTCCTCCAAGTCCCTTCCCCTCCGTTTCCCTTCAGAAAAGAGGGATATTAACCAAACATGGCATAGCAAGTTACCATAAGACTAGGCACATACTCTCATCTCAAGACTTGACTTGGTCAAGGCAACCCAATACGAGGATAGTGGTCCTAAGAGTAGGCAGAAGACTCAGAGACAATTTCAATGCCCACCATTAAGAGTCCCACAAGAACACCAAGCTACACAACTATAACATATATTCACAGGTCCTAGATCAGACCCACACAGGGTCTCTGATTGTCCCTTCAGTTTCTGTGAGCTGCCATGAGCCCTGCCTAGTTGATTCTGTGGGGTATATTCTCATCATGTCCTCAACTTCTCTGGCTCCTACAATCCTTTCTCCCACTCTTCTGCAGAGTTCCCTGAGTGATGAAAACTACCTGGGCCTACACCACACCTGGTGAGTTAGAAAGCCACAAAAACAGGCCATGTAAAGTATGTTTTAATATATGTGCGTAAATGTGTGCCAAACCCTGACAACAATTGGTTCATATAACCCTCCCTGTTTTCCAAGGTCATTTCCCACTATCTACTCCTTGTTTATTTGTAGCATCCGAAGAGGTCAGTCTCTTAGCTGGATTTGAGAAACCTGAGAGATTCAAGGAAAATTGTGACTAACACCTTGGTCTTCTCATCATTGAGTGGGTACACTTTTTTTTTTTAAATCATATCAGGTGGTCAATGCAACCTGTCTTTTCTGTCAAGGAAATTCTGTATTTCAGTTGCTGGGACATAATTTCAAATGACTCTTGGCAATTATGTAATGAAAGCAAAAATTTGCTGACCTATAAAAATTTCAAAGTTGACAGGATATGTAAACATTTATGTTAAACATTAATCTGAATGAAGGCCTTAAAATTATCTTAAGGGACTGCAGGAACAACCCAAAAATCATGCTCTAGTTTGTCTATCTAGAGATAGTAGAGTGTTCCTACTTGTGTATGAAACATGACTCCCATCATTTCTCCTCTACCTCTTCCTTCTTCCCTATCCTCTTTATCCTCTGTCTCTTCTCTTCTTCTTTTTCTTCTCTTCCTCATTCCCCTAAATATCCTTTTTTTTAAAGGAACACCTTGAGAATGAGTAATAGTATGAGATGGTTCTGTTTCCAATGACTTTTATTCTTGATGCATCTTGAACTATAAGAAAATTTTGATTGTTCCTTGCAAGATGTGCAAGAGACTGAGTTTAAAGATAAGAGTCTATTTCTTCCCGTAAGAGGCAAACTGCTTGATTATTTGTTCAGGCCCCTGAACTGCTGGAGCAGCAGGCACTGTGTAAAGGGCATCATGTGTAGTGAGAGGGAGACTAGGCATGCAAGGAAATGAAAAAAAATATTAGAACTGTTATTATCTGCACTTACAATAGACGTACTGCACTGCAGATAACAGTGTTCAGAGTTCTTTTTTTTATTTATCTTGTGTCACATCTTTAGAACAAAACCAATGTGTAGACAACTATGGCTTGTTCTAATAACAAAACTGCTGCCTGAAATGAAATTCTTGACATACCAATCACTCTTTATTGCTTAATCACTTTTTCATACAAATTATGTTTGTAGACACTTTAATAAGTGTTTTGTATTTAGTCATCTACTTTATTTATTTATTTTTTCTAAGAGGACTTTCAGCAGCTACAAATGAACAAAGCTTCACAGGGAGCACAAAACATTTCCTGTCATGTTACTAGTACAGGATCTTCCTAAAGAGTCAGGGAGTAAAAACAGAAAGGAATATGAACAAAATGTTTCTGTGAGAAATGTGGCTATTGCTGTTTTTTATGCTACTGTTGAATTTTTCTTTTTCTTTTTGGTGAGTGTGTGTGTGTATAAGTGTGTGCAGGTGCTCATCACTGTGTGTGCATGAGTGTGGAGGCCAGGGTTGAATCTTGTGTCTGGATCTTCAGCATACCTATCCACCTTATCATGTTGAGACAGGGTCTCTCACTGGCCCCGAGTACTCTTGGTATGTCTAAGTTGGCTATTCAGTGCCGCAGGGATCCTCCTGTCTCTGCCTCCCCATATATACCAGAGGTTTTGAGTAAGGATATTCTAAGAAATTTTTGAACATACTAAAAAGCCCTAAATTGTAATTTGATTCTTAACTTATGGCAGAGAAACACACCAGACCCAAGGACATGGTCCATGAATTTGATGTGATTTCTGGAAGACACATTTAATGGAAGGAACAGTGCTTGAGATTAGCATTTTCATCCATATTATAATTCCCCCACCAGGCACACCTAGCCCTTCCATGTAGCAATTGTTAGTTGGCCATTTCCAACTAATTCTTAAAAGAAGTTCTAAATGTTGCTAGAAGTTTCTAAATCAGTGCTTCTGAAGCTATCTCTATTGAAGGGTCAGTGTTCCTTTTTTGCTGCTTTTACATTCTGTTCCAGGCTAATACTTTGATAAGATATACTAAAAAAGATTACTAGAGGAATATAATAAGAAGATGCACAAATGCAAGCCTTTGTTACTTTATTAGGTTTCTGCAACCTTGAGCTTTCCCTGTAAGTTCATCAGGATTGTCTCACAGCATCCCCTCTGCTTATCTACATAAGTTATAGCCAATCAGTGACAATCATTTCAAGGGTGGTGCCAGTCTTCTGAACATGTTCTGAGATGCACTAAAGCATGTTGTGAGCATCCTTTTGCCAGACAGAGGGAGTGGAATGTGCTGGGAAACCTCTCCAGATAAGCTGTGGGGAAAGAGAACAGGGAGGCAGGAGCGGTTGGGTTGGCATTGAATGTCAATCTAACATTCTGAAATAGAAGTAATAAGAATTTAAAGAGCAAGCATCTTTCAAAACAGTCACTTATAAAACAGGGTCAAGTTGATTAGCAGCTGAAAAAAATAATGTCAGTAAATTAGTAACAAAACTAAATGCTCTCTTCTTGTACCTCACCAATACCCCTAATGACAAAGTCTGTAGACAGAGAGTTGTAGGTCAGTCAAATGCTTTTACAATAAGTGTCTCCTTTGTCTTCTTTGCAGTGTAAGTCCTACAAAACTGTATCAGATTCTCTTATTTTTATTTGTCTTTTTATTCTATATACTTTACTACTCTATTTTATCAACCACACTGATATTCATTATATTTTCTTCATCGTTTTTTTCATCAGAGTTACTTTATTCCTGTGATTTTAGTGGGTGTATCTCAATGCTGGTTTATGTATAATTCTCAGCACTGGAAATTTTGTTTTTCAAGTATATTTTAGCATTTGTCTTTATAGCATGGTTTTGTTGAATTCTCTACTTTCGTTGTATTGTGCCTTTCTTTTACTTTTTTGTATAATGTCTTTTTAAACTTTTTTTATTCATTCTACATCCTAACCACAGATCCCCTTCTGATCCCTCCTCCTGCTCCCCACAGTCTCTCCCACAACTCCCCCATACTCCTCATCGCCTTCTCAAAAAGGGTAAGTCCTCCCATGGGGGGAAAACTAAGCCTGGTACATTCAGTTGAGGCAGGACCCAGCCCCTTCCCACTGCATCAAGAGTGAGCAAAGTGCCTGACCATAGGTAATGGGATCCAGAAAGCCAGCTCATGTACCAGGAATAGATCCTGATCACACTGCCAGGGGCCCCTCAAACAGACCCAGCTACACATCTCTCTCCCATATGGAGAAGGTCTAGTCTGGTCCCATGCAGTTTCCACAGCTGTCAGTCTAATGTTCATGTGATCCTATGAGTTTGGTTCAGTTTTCTCTGTAGATTTCCCTATCATTGGCATAAAAACAGACATGTGGACCAATGGAATCAAATTGAAGATCCTGACATTAATCCACACACCTATGAACACCTGATTTTTGACAAAGAAGCCAAAAAACAATGGAAAAAAGAAAGCATCTTCAACAAATGGTGCTGCCATAACTGGATGTCAACATGTAGAAGACTGCAAATATATCCATAACTATCACCATGCACAAAATTCAAATTCAAGTGGATCAAAGACCTTAACATAAATCCAGATACATTGAACCTGATAGAGGAGAAAGTAGGAAGTAGCCTAGAATGCATTGGCACAGGAGTCCACTTCCTAAATATAACACCAGTAGCACAGACATTGAGAGCAACATTTAATGAATGGGATCTCCTGAAACTGAGAAGCTTATGTAAGGCAAAGGACACGGTCAATAAGACAAAATGACAGCCTACAGAATGGGAAAAGATCTTCACCAACCCCACTTCTGACAGAGGGCTGATCTCCAAAATATATAAAGAACTCAAGAAACTAGATAGCAAAATATCAAACAATCCAAATTAAAAAAAAAATGGGCTGCAGATTTAAACAGAGAATTCTCAACAGAAGAATCCCAAATGACTGAGAGACATTTAAGGAACTGCTCAGCATCCTTAGTCATCAGGAAAATGCAAATCAAAATGACTCTGAGATATCATCTTACACCTGTCAGAATGGCTAAGATCAAAACACTTGTTATTTTACTTCTGATTGACAATTATGCATTTCATTTTTCTGCCTATTTCAACTGTAACATACATTGCTAAAATAGGAAAATTTTGCTTTCAAAATATATTTTATCCAACATTCTGTTTTGGGGCCCAATTCTACTGAATTGCATCTGTGGACATGAGCTCTATCATAATGATTTCTTTCTTTCTTTCTTTCTTTTTTGAGAGAGAAGTCATTGACATTTCCTTTGTTAAATAATAAATATGTAAAACATTATATAACATAGTCAATATTCTGTTGTTGTAATGAGACACCATGACCACAGCAACTCTCATAAATGAAAATATTTAGGTGGGGCTTGCTAACATTTTAGTGATTTAGTCCATTATCATCGTGACAGGGAGCATGGTAGAATACAGGCAGCCATGTTCCTGGAGAGAAACTCAGAGCTCTACATCTGGATCCTTGGATAGCAGGAAGAGAAAGACACTGGGCCTGGCTTGAGCATTTTAAACCCCAAAGACTACCCCCAGTGACATACTACCTCCAACAAGGGCATGCCTTTTCTCCAACAAGATCACACCTCCTAATCCCTGTTAAGTAGTGCTACTCCCTAATGAACAAATATGGGAGACTATGGGGGCCATTCCTATTCAAACCACCACACATATATTTTCTTTCTTGTAATATAATCTGTC
This sequence comes from Peromyscus aztecus, assembly GCA_902168405.1. NCBI lineage: Eukaryota > Metazoa > Chordata > Mammalia > Rodentia > Cricetidae > Peromyscus > Peromyscus aztecus. Next base: position 16,702 of record CABHPQ010148027.1, read on the forward strand.
TCTTTGAATCCTTGTCAGTCACCCCTTCTTTGACTTATATTTTCCTAATGTAATTGAATTTTAGTTGATCTTTGTGTAATATAATTAGTTCAAAACTTTATTTTTAGCAGCTTTACTTAATTTTACTTGCATTCCTTACATGCCTCACCCTGCACAGTTTTGGACTTGACCTGGTGGGTTGAGGAGAGAATGAAGAAAGGACACGTACATGGACACATGCACAGAAAAGCTGGGATGAGTGCAAATGAGCTCTGATGTGGATACACCAGCAGATGGAAACTCAGTATATTTATTATCCATGACTGAGAAAGGAGGCATGTTTATTTACCCTATATACATATACATTATTTACCCTATATACATGTGTGTATATATATGGTGTGTGTGTGTGTGTGTGTGTGTGTGTGTGTGTGTGTGTGTGTGTTGCCATATATATATCAGAGTCGGGGTGAAGAGGCATGGTAGCTAATCTTAGTAGGAAGGACCTAGATCTGGCTCTGCTCATGTCAACAATATATACTAACTGAGCACTTCATTCACACTCAACATTTATAACCTAAAAATTACTCCTAAACCCTTGAATCTAATCATTTTTTGGTTGTAGTAAGTGCTTAGTATACATCACTTGTGAAAAGTTGAACTCATTTCTTTGCATTTCACATTTTTTACACAAGGCAAAAAGACCTGAAAATAGGTCAGAAATGATATTTCTTCTTGAAAGGTAAAGAATAATTAGAGACACAGAGAGAAGAGAATTTTCTTAATCTGAACCTGAATCAGAGTTAGTAGGGGAGAATAAGGTAGCCTGTGACAGCTGGCTGGTCACTATGAAGGTTGTTAGGCAGTAAATACACACAAAACTAACAATCCTGTAGGGAATGCTTGCTGTAATTTCCTTTTAGGTACTGTTTGTAGTCACAGATCTTTCGATATTGAAAGTAAACATTCTTTAATATCATAATCAGAAGATCAAATATGTACTGTTCATGCACCTTAAAGGGAGTTGGTAGGAATGGAAAAATGTAATGTTCTTAAAATATAGTCGCTTGTAGCAAGAAACTCCTCATCATTACTCTGATGGCAAAGGAGAAAACTCTTGGCAAGAATGAACATAGTGGTGGGTGATATGAGTGGCTTCCTTGACAACTGTGGTTCGGATTTCGTTATTGAAGAAAACATGCTCCCTGGATCTAGATGGATCAGAATCCTTGGGTAATGTGACTGTTTTAAAGAGAGACTCTAGAAGCTTCATCTTCATCCCTATGTCTCTTGCTAACATCTACTTAGAGAATAGAGCACATTTGAGTAACCCCTTCCTTCTAAAATAACCATCCCAAAGAATTAGCATTTGCCATATCACTCCCCCTTTATTTCCTAGGGACAAGGAAAGAAAGACAGAACCTTAGCCTTTCTCAAGGTCAACATGCAGATAAGAAAAGAGTGGGTTTGAGACATGATGGAAAGCCAAGAGCATGTGCCACCTATCCTCAGTGGAAGCGGAAACGACCACTTTGCCAGAACCTATGACTGACAGCATCCACTGTCTTCTCATTCCCACAGTGCAATTGCTTCTTCTCTACTTTGTATTTCCACACAGTCTACAAGATAGGAACAGTCTAAAATTGGAGACTTTAGAGGTTGCTGATGTTTTTTTCTTAGATCTCCCCTGCTCTCATTAACATTCGAGGGAGGTGGTAAAGTTGGGGCCCAGATACTGAGCATCTTTAAGGAGCAGGTGTTTCTAACAATTTGCAGTCTATCATAGCCTGAGTCAGTGGATGCAGGCTCCCAGAAGGTGCTCAAGGAAAGATATGTCTTCTCATGTGGTTACACAGGGATGTGTTAAAGAGTGGTATATATTCTTGTAAGTTTTCTGCAAAACAATAGTCAATCTTGTTTAAGTTGACACAAGGACAAAAAAAGAGATTGTCTTGTTAGTATTTATTCCCCAGTGAGAAACTTATTTGTTTGTTGGGACAGTGGTAGAGATTGAACCTAGTGCTTTACTCAGGCTACACAAGCACTCTGCCATTGAGCTATAGCCCTAGCCATTTTCTCTAACCAGGCAAGACTTCCAGTGGTGGGAATGGGACATCAACACAGCCACAAAACCTTCAGCTTACAATTTGGCCTGCCTGAAAGATGTGCTGGGTAAATGGTGGCATAGAATGTGTAGGAGTGGTCAACCAATGATTAGTCCAACTTAAGGCCCATGTCACAAAAGAGAGCCTATACCTGATAATGCCTGGAGACCTAAGATAGAACTAAACATTGCAGGCAAAATAAAGTCAATAAATGATGATTCCTAATGATACAATGCCATTTTCATAGACTAGAGTCTAGCCTAATCATCATCAGAGATGCTTCATCCAACTTATGATGGAAGAGATGCAGAGACTCATAGCCAAACATTAGGCAGGGCTTGGGGATCCGTGCAGAAGAGAGGGAGGAAGGATTGTAGGAGCCAGAGGGTTCAAGGATACCATAAGAACATGGCCCACAGAATCAACTAAGCAGGGCTCATAAGGGTTCAAAGAAACGGAAGCCACAATCAGGGAGCCTGTATGTGTTTGATCTAGGTCCTTTGCATATATGCTATGGTAACATAGCTTGGTGTTCTTGTTGGTCTCCTAAGAGTGGGAGTGGGAATTGTCTCTGACTCTTTTATCTGCTCTTGGGACTGTTTTCCTCTTACTGGGTTGCCTCAGCCAGCTTTGACATGAGGGTTGATGCCTAGTCTTATTGTAACTTGCTATGCCATGTTTGGTTGATATTCCTGGAAGAGCTGTGTGGTGATATATTGTGTACCCTAATAAACTTATCTGGAGATCAGAGGACAGAACCAATGACTAGATTAGACATAGAGGTCAGACAGTGGTGGCATACACCTTTAATCCCAGGAAGTGATATCTGGCCAGAGAAAGGTACACAAGGCTTGGAGAAACAAGAACTCACTCTCTTTAGACTGAAGATTTCCTGGAGATAAGCTACTGGCAGCAGCAGTTCAGCTAAGACCCTTTCCAGTGAAGATTCAGAGACTTTCAGTCTGAGGAAATGGGATGGGCTGAGGAGTTGGCGAGGTGAGCTTGGCTGTGGCTTGCTCTGTTTCTCTGATCTTTCAGCTTTTACTCCAACATCTGGCTCCAGGGTTTTTTTTACTAATAAGACCTTCTAAGATTCATGTTACAGAGCTACTCTTTTCTGAAGGGAAATGAAGGAGGAATGGATCTGGAGGAGATGGTAGTTGAGGGGGGATTATGAAGATTAGAGGGAGGAGAAACTGTGGTTGGGCTTTAATATATGAGAGAGGAATAAATAATAATGAAGTTTATTTAAAATGTGTTCTTCTGAAACAATTACATACATTGTGTATATTGAAGACTCCTCTTCAGTGTTCAATCAAGCTGTGTGACAAGACCCATAAAAGGAAAAAAAAGTATATTTTAGTTTTCACTAATACTCTAGCTACTACGTGTTAATCTAACAAAAACTTAAGCAAAATCATGCCAGAATTTCATACCTCTAGCTGGTTAAATATTTTGCAATATAAAGACAAATGTTGTATTTGGTATTCTAGGAGAGAGAAATACTACATGTTAGTTTAGTATGTAAAAACATACACAAACATACTAAAATGTTGAGAGCTTTGACAAGATTCTAAAATATTAAACCAATTTGTTGATTGTAAAGGCTTTCAAACACTTTATATCATGTTCATGGTCAAAATCATATAAAGTAATTTTATGAAAATATATGAATATAATTTTATAATTTGGTTCAAATACTTTTAAATGTAATATATCTCATAATTTTTATTTTATATTTTCATTGAAAAAAATTATACAATATATTCTGATAATGGTTTCTTATTTCTTAATTCCTACCAGATCTTCTCTACCTCTCTACTGCCTAACTCCATACCTTATCTCCTCTCTTTAGAAAATAAACAAGCAAACAAATAAACTTAACAAATCATAATTAAAAACAAAAACAAAACCAAAAATAAATAAAGAAAAAATATAATAAACATATGGAGACACACACACAAAAACAACTGCATTAATCTATTTTCTTAATTCAAGTTTAGGAGTATTACTAGATTCACTTAATGAGGCCATCTATTCAAGGGATTAAGCTTCAGAATTTTATTAGTTTCACTGTATAGTTACATTTTTACATTTTCCTTGGCTGAACAACATTGTGAAAAGACTGATTCAACCAGGTACTTTGTGTAAGTAAAAATATTAAAATGTAGTGCTTTGCAATTTCAGGATATTCTTCAACTCAATTAACCTTATCATTCACTCAAAAATTTCATTTAAAATTTAACGTTATGCACTATGTTTGTTAAGTGAGAACACTAGAAGCAATCACAACCCACAAACTTTGAATATCTATGGGGTTGAGCTTGGGTTCCCACAGTATTCTGGTCTACTTGAAAAAAGAAAGCAAGTAGTTCTAAGACTGAAAAAGAAAATGCACTAGGTGATTATAAAGCCTTTTATAGCACAGGAAAATATGCCCTTACAGCCCAAAGACAAGTATATCAAGGATACCCAAGAGCCAATTGTTTAATTAATATGATAATTCATTACTGGATTGTATCTGAAAGCATAAATTAAGTGCTCATGCATCCATATATGAATACATGAATGATAGAACAAATTAATTCCTGGAGGAGATGAGATCAAATAATTGTTACAATTCATTCACAAAGTTATCATCGTTCTCAATTTTATGACTACTGATTCATTCTCATTTGTTATGACATTTTTAGGCTTCCCTAGTGAGAATAGAATCCTTGATCTTGTGTACCTCAGTCACTGAGCTACACCCAGTCCCAGGCTTTCTATTTCTCCTTGATTAAGGTTTCCAATGTGTTTTTTTTAAAGGATTGTACCCATTTTCCAGGTGATCTGGTGTGTTGACAGTGATAGTCCATAATAGTCCTTTCTGAACCTTTTCCTGTCTAAGAGACTCATTGTTAAGTCTCCTTGTTCATTTCTGTTTTCATTTATTTGAGTCTTTTTTTGAATTTATTTTATTTTATTTTACAATATAATTCAACTTTA
>CABHPQ010148030.1:759-24214 GCA_902168405.1 Peromyscus aztecus
TCCCTCTGCCTTCCTGTTCTTTTAATTCTCTCTGTTAGTCCCGCCTATACTTCCTGCCTAGCCACTGGCCAATCAGTGTTTTATTAGCAACACATTTGCCATACAGAACATCCCACAGCAGCTGAGGTGGCTATCTACATCGCATCTGTAGTAGAAAGCAGAACATGGATGGGAATTCAAGCTAGGATGTACATATTGAGACCAGACACCAGGGACCTGCTTCCTGCAGCAAGCCTCTATTTCCTACAGTTTCTATCACCACTCAAAAGAGCCCACCATGTGGAGACCACATCCTCAAGTACATGAGTCTATGAGGGGGCATTTTACAATCAAATCAAAACATGTGGGTAGATCAGATGGTTCAATGAGTAAAAGTACTTGCTGCCACAACTGACTACTTGTGCTCTATCCTAGGGCCTAACATGGTGGAAGGAGTTAATCAACCAGAGCAAAATGGCCTCCATGTGCACACCATCTTATACAATCACTGACATAATAGACTTAAAGGCAATAAACAAATGTGATACAATATTTTTAAAAAGCAAACATGATGTGCTTTTCTATATCAATGCATATATTATTGCCATAATTTATCATGTTTCAAACACATCCATTCTTTGTAAGCAGGATTTAGAAAGAAAACAAATCAAATACAGAAACAGGAAACAGGGATTTAGTGACATTGTTCATTATCTTCTCTACCTCAGTGACTGGTTCAAACCAGATTCCCTTTTCAGAAGGAAGCCAACCAAGGTAGGTGTGTCCCTTAGGACAGAAAGAGATCTCTCAAGCTCAATTAGACTAAGAATGCAGTGTGCACCCCATAATCAGTAGAATAGCTGTCCTGAGCAGGCTTGATTCAGGGGCAAATAGAATTCTGAGTTAGAGCAAAAAAATAAGCTTGGAATGATCAAATCCCTTATTATGTATTCATTTTTGACACAGTAATGGCAATTGCCTGTGATTTGTCCCAATACATTTAGGAACAATGCTTTGGAATGTCCACTGGGCAGAAGAGCCTTAGTCATCAGGATTCTAATACATATGGTTTTGTACATCCTCAGAGTATATCACTATGGTCAAAATGAATTCCATCCTTACTGATATTTTTTCCCCAATATTCTAACTGAGAATTTTGCTTCAAAACAACTGACAATTGGCATCCAGTGCATCATAGCTCTGGAGAGAAGGACTAGAAATGAAAACAGTGAGATCTTTGCCCTGATGCCGTGATAACAGGCACATCTAAAATACTTTATAATTTTGTTAGAGGAATGATGGGCTTCTCGTAAATGGATTGCAATGTTCATATATTGTGTTTGTATTTCCTTGCTTTGCACATCCATAAATGTCTCATTACAGTCGATGGGACATTACTTAATGTTGACATAAATGTATTTTTAATAAAAACTTGATATATTTCTGGCAGTTCTGGAAAGGATTTCCCCCTCTCCCACCCTGAAGCCAGTAGGAAGAAAAATAAAAAGCTATTATGCAGGTCAGAAACTATAGAGCCCTTTCTTCTAGAAGACATTTTTACTTACAGATAATTTCCCCTGTCCTCTTAGCAATGCTAACAACCTGTAGAATGCTTCAAACCTGAAAGAGCTCAGATTGTACTAAAGTCACCCAAAGTAGATTTAATCACTTTCTACAACATTGCTTTTAGGAGGAAAACATTTTCAAAAAATCAAAAGGATCATCATAATTATCAGTTAGTTCTTTAAAAACCGGGAGAAAATTGCTGAACCTTGACTCTGAATGAATCCTAGTGAATTGAAGGGAGAATACTTCTTCCTGGAGATTTTATTTATTTATTTATTTATTTATTTATTTATTGTGTATGTGTGTACAACAAATAGGAAAACACTTTACCTGATACAGATTATAAAATGTGATTTCAGACAATAAGGATTGGGTCTTTTTAAGCAGTAGTGTCCTAGAAGACAGAAGTGGGTAGAAGGGAATTATTAACTGAGTATTTACCATAATGATTAGCAAGTCAAAGATATGCTTAGGGAGGACAATAGAATGAGAAGTGAATTTCACAGGACTCAAGTTTCAGATGTCTATGGCAACAGAATAACCTGAAAAAAAAAAAAAAGAGGCTTCATTCTAATACCAGATACTAGTAAAAAATCTGTCTTTAGAGTGGTGATAACCTTTCATGTACTTAACCAAACCTAGATGGAGGAAGGATATTTTTATCTTTTTCTTTCTTTTTTTTCTTTAGTTCAGGGGCTAAAGTTATGGCTCAATCCTAAAGGACACTTGCTGATCTTGTCAAGGACCTGATTTCTATTCATGCCACACAGGTCATATGACTTAAAACCATCTGTAACTCAAGTTCCAGTAGTTCCAAAATTGTCTTCTAACCTTCATTAACTCACATAAATACATACATATAAATAAAAATAAGAATAAATCCTTAAAATAAGGCATCACTGTCCTTAATAGAAAAGAGCTTTAATGGAATAATGGGTAACTAAAAGGTAAGAATGTGAAAAATGGGCATAATGATTTTAAGGCTGGTCAATTTTAATGTATGTGGCACTATAAGAAAGCTATTTTAATTATTTTTAATAAAACAAATTGTAAGCAATCTATTTATAAACATGTAGAGACAAAGCTGTAAAACGCCGCAGGTTAGAGTGCATTATGGTAGCCTCCTAAATATTAGAATGGGTCGGGTAGGAGAGATGGGATATAGGTTACATCTGAGTATCATGTATTATTTCAAATGTACAAAATATATAAAAGTTCATTGAATATCATCTTATATATTTGATTTGATATAGAATTCTGGTATAACAGTGCTAACAGCCAACCTTAGATGAAGAGACAAGAAGTATCCAAATCAAATTACTCAAAATGAGAAAAGACAGTTATAGTACTCTGAGTAAGCTCACACTTTGTTCTTGGGATGCGGAAGACCTAGTAAATAATATCAGCATGTGTTAATGGTTCTTCCATTACTACGAACTGAAATTAGCACTACATACCTTTAAATCTATGCATGTGTAGTTTGGATGCAGAATTTCTCTGAAATGCTCATGTATTAATGGTTTGGTCCTCAGTCAGTTATACTGTAAAAAGTTGATGGAACCTTTCTGTTTGTTTGTTTTAATTTTCTTTTTCAATTTACATACTAACCACAGTTCCTCCTCCTTCCTTTCCTCCTTCCCTCTATCTCCCACCACCCCAACTCCATCCACTCCTCAGAGAGGGTAAGGTCTCCCATGGGGAATCATCAAGTTGAGGCAGGACCAAGCCCCTCCCCATTCGTCAAGGCTGAGCAAGGTATCCCACCACAGGGAATGGGCACCAAAAAGTGGCTTCAGGCACCAGGGATAAATCTGTTCCCACTGTCAGAGGCCCCACGAGAAAACTAAGCCATGCAACTTTCACCCACATTCAGAGGGCCTAGTTCAGCCCCTGCAGGTTTCCTAGCCATCAGTACAGAGTCCGTGACCTCACACTGGCTCAGGTCAGATGTCTCTGTGGGTTTCCCCATCAGGATCTTGACCCCTAGTGCTCATACAATCTCTCCTCCCTCCCTTCAGGTAGACTCCAGGTGCTTGGCTGAGTGCCTACCTGTGGATCTCTGCATCTGCTTCCATCAGTCACTGGATAATGATTCTGTGATAACAGCATAATTCATAATAGCCACAACCTGGAAACAACCTAAATGCCCCTCAATCGAACAATGGAAAAAGAATATGTGGTACAGTTACACAATGGAGTATTACTCAGCATTAAAAAAAAAATGACATCATGAAAATTGCAGGCAAATGGATGGAAGTGAAAAAAAAATTATCCTGATTGAGGTAACCCAGAACCAGAAAGACAAACATGGTATGTACTCACTCATAAGTGGATATTAGATGTAAAGCAAAGGATAACCAGAATACAACCCACAACCCCAGAGATACTAAGTAACAAGGAGAACCCTAAGAGGGACACATATCAATCACCCTGGAAGAGGGAAATAGATAAGATCTCCAGGGAAAACTGGGAGGGGAGAGACAGGGGAGGGGATAGAAGTTGATAACATGAGGGAACAGGACAGTCAAGTATGGGGAGGGATGGAGAGGGAGAACAACAAAAGAGATAGCTTGACAGAGGGAGACATTATGTGGTTAGGGAGAAACCTGGTGCTAGGGTAATTCCCAGGAATCCTTAAGGACGTCCCAGCTAAGACTCCTAGCAATGGTGATGGAGCCTTGAAGAAGTTTTGCCTGGAAAAGTTCCTTTGAGGACTGGGTTTTAATTCAGGAATTGTGAGTCCTTGGTTTCCTATGTTATTTCCTCCTTTTTCATTTTCAATCAAAAAGTGGATCAGTTACTTCTTTGTTTAAGTTGTAATGTAAGATACTATCCCACTAACTATGGATTGAAATCTATAAATCCACAAGCCCAAATAATCATTCTTGTTTTTACTTTAAAGATAGTTGTATCAGGTAGCACAGTGTTTAAGAACATTTGCTGATCTTTCAGAGAACCAGAGTTCAATTTCCAGAACACACATAAGACCTATAACTTCAGTTCCAGAAGATCTGAAGTCCTCTTAAGGTCTCTGGGGGCAACTAAACATGTGTACAGAAACACACACACACACACACACACACACACACACACATAGTACAAATCTTTCAAAAGTTATATTAGCCACAGATATTTGACTAACACAACTACATGATTCTAAACACTAAAAAAAAGAAAAGAAAAGTTATTTTTATGGGACCACAATTTATGTAGAAATACCAATGGCCAATGAGAGAAAACTTGTACACATCTAATTTCTACATATTCTTAAGCACAAAAATATAGTTTCAACACTATATCTTTATACCCTATTATGTAGCCTTGGAGAGCAACATAAACTCTGACTGTCTGACTTTGAGTCAAACCACAAGTTGGAGTCTTTGTGGGATCCCACAATTCCAGAAAAGGCATTGTACTTAATTGCACACTGCTGGGGGAGACACTAAGGAGGAAGATAGTTTCAATTTTGTTGATTGTGTCAATAAAGTTCATTCCTTTTACATCTGTAGAACAAGAAATTTTCCTCCCTTTCCCCTTTTGCTACAACTGCTCACTGCAACTGAGTCATCCAAATTGTGTCTTGGTATCCTTTACATGTTTTTCATGTCATAGCAGTCAAATGCAGAAATTTCTAGTTGCTGAAAACATAAATATTTTAGCTCTAGGGTTGAGAGAAGCTATATGTCAATTATCAAAACTGAGCTCACCCTAGGAATAACTAGTCCTGAGATATGACTAGTGTTGTTCTCATAATCTTTTCTCCTTTCTCCAAATTTGAATGAGGTAATTATATAAAAGTTGGATTTTATGGACTGTCTTAAGGTTTGACATGGTGTTGTTGTGACATGGTGGATTACAGGCAGACATGGTGCTGGAGAAGGAACTGAGGGTTCTACACCTTGATTTGCAGGCAACAGGAAGTGAACTGTGTTACTGGGGGTAGTTTGAGCATAGAAGACCTCAAGCACACCCCCACAGTGACATATTTCCTTTAGCAAGGTCACATCTACTCCAACAAAGACACACCTTCCTAATAGCCCCACTCCCTTTGGGGGTTATTTTCTTTCAAACCACCACATGGACATACACAGCCTAACTTCACAGCAGAATCTATGAATGAGACAGATGAATGGAGACTTTCCTGAGTAGAGTAGCTACAGCCAAAATTCATTTACCACTTACATTTTTCATTCCCCTTCTAAAATGAATGTATGTGTGTGTATGAGTATGCATATGCGTCTGTGTAGGTGTGTCAAAGGTACATTCATGTTCATGTTTATACGTATGGACACTTACATGCCAGAGATTTTCATGTGTTTTTTTTTCCCTCTTAATTACTCACTACCTTTATTTTTGATACATGGTCTCTAACTGTGTCTGAAACCCATTAAATTGACTATATTGGCTGGCCAATGAGCTCTAGAGATCCACCTGTCTCTAACCATTAGCACTGAGGTTATAGGTACATACTCATGTGCCCATCTTTTTATTATATGTGGGTTCATATTCAGGTCTTCTTTTATGTGCAACAGAAACTTTACTGGCAAAAGCATCTCCCAGACCCAACATCTATTTTTTGTTATAATAAAATACAAAAATAATAAAAGGCATGTTTGGGAGCCAGAGTAATGTTAACAATTGAGTCAGATAAAGGACTATCTCCTGTCCTGTTATGTCAGACTATCACCTATTTGTCTGAAAATCACTGATTAAGAAAAAAAAAAGTCCTATATAACCCAATGGAAAATGTAAACTCAAAAGTTAATTGATGTGGAATATTATTTTAAGATGTGTTAACATTGTTTATGCTGTGGAAGATTTGTTTTAATGGTACAAAGATGTATTGCATTCTTTTATATTGCCTGTAGCTGGAGAGTTTTCTCTCCGGGACCTGACAAGCCCTGGCAGTCCGACAGCCCACTTATAAAATAAACACACAGATGCTTATATTATTTAAACTGTTTGGCCTAATGGCTCAGGCTTCTAGCTATCTAGTTCTTACATCTTAAATTAATCCATTTCTATAAGTCTATACCTTGCCATGTGGCTCATGGCTTACTGGCATGTTCACATGCTGCTTGTCACGGTGGCAGCTGGCAGTGTCTCCCTCCACTTTCCTGTTCTCTCAGTTCTCCTCTCTGTTAGTCCCACCTATACTTCCTGCCTGGCTACTACTGACCAATCAGTGTTTTATTTATTGACCAATCAGAGCAACACATTTGATACACAGACCATCCCACAGCAGTTGCCTTTGTTTAACTGAATGGAGCTGTGATAGTTTGCCTTGTGTAAAATATCTGATTGGTCTAATAAAGAACTGAATGGCCAGCAGCTGGACAGAGAGAAATGATAGGTAGGGCTGAGATGCAGAAAGAAAAAATGGGAGGAGAAATATGGGTACAAAGAAGGAGAAGAGGAGGACACGAGACCAGCCACCCAGTCACATAGCCAGCCATGGAGTAAGAGTGAAAGAAAGGTAAATAGAAATAGAGAAAGAAAAGCCCAGAGGCAAAAGGTAGATGAGATAATTTATGAAAAGCTGATTAGAAACAAGTCAAGCTAAGGCCAGGCATTTATACATAACAATAAGACTCCATGTGGATTTATTTGGGATCTGGATGGCAGGCCCCCAACAGAGCTAAAGAGCAAAAGAGTAAAACAATCAACAACAGTTAATTCCATAACGTCTATCTGTGTTCATTGCTTTCATAAGCCAATAATCCTTGGTTTCTGTTTCTGGCTTTTTTCTTTTCCTTTTGACCCATTATCCATTATTTCTAATTTATTTCACTTATTTATTCTTTTTTCTTATACAATACATACCAACTGCTACTCCTCCTTCATCTTATCCACTCAACTCCCCCACAACATGTCCTTTCCCCAAGATCCATTGCTCTTCTATATCCCTTCAGAAAAAAAGCAGGGCTCCAAGTAATATCAACCAAACTTGACATAACAAGACACAATAAGACTAGGCATATATTCTTATTTTAAGGCTGTACAAGGTAACCCAGTAGGAGGGAATCAGTCCCACAAGCAGGGAAAATGAGTCAGAGACAACCCCACTCTCATTGTTAGGATTCCAACACTATTCCTAAGCTAAAGAACTACAGAATGTATGCAGAGATCCTGGTGCAGACCCATGCAAGGTTCATGGTTACCCAGTCTCTGAGCCCCTCTGGTCCTGCTTAGTTGATTCAGTGGGGGCAGTTTCCTTGTGGTGTCCTTGGGCCCTCTGGTTGCTATAATCTGTAGCAGGAATCTTAAAAGGTCTTATTAATAAAATCAAACCTGAGGCCAGTTATTGGGGTGAATGCTGGAAGATCAGAGAAGCAGAACAAGCCACAGCTTCCTCACTTCGACAGTTCCTCAGCTGATCCTGTTACCTCAGACTGGAAGCTTCTGTGTCCTCATCCCAATGGAGCAGCTGAACTGCTGCTCAAAAGCCTGAATGCTTAACCAGCCAAAAGCTTCTAGTTTCTGGTCCTCCATGCCTTATATACCTTTCTACTATCTGCCATCACTCCCTGGGATTAAAGGCTCGCTTCTTGGGTTTAAAGGCATGAGACACCATGCCTGGCTGTTTCCAATGTGGCCTTGAACTCACAGAGATCCAGAGGGATTTCTGCCTCTGGAATGCTAGGATTAAAGGCAGTGCTACCACTGCCTATCCTCCATGTTTAATATTGTGGCTGTTCTCTTCTCTGACCCCAGATAAGTTTATTAGCAAGCACAATATTTTGGGAAACACAATACCAGCACATACAATCCTTCCTCCTCATATTCTGCAGAGTTCCCCAATCTCTGCCCAGTGTTTGGCTGTGAGTCTCTGTATCTGCTCCTATCATCTGCTGGAGGAATTCACTCTGATGATGATTGGACAGGATCCAATCCTATGAGTACAGCAGAATATCATTAGGAATCATTTCATTGACTGGGTCTGTCTATCTATCATCTATCTATCTATCTATCTATCTATCTATCTATCTATCTATCTATATACCTACATATCTATTTTTGCCAATTGTGTTTGGTTCTTCCCTAGGTCTCTGAGCCACCCAGCTTCTGGATCCTAGACATCCAGACAATGTCAGGCATAGGCTCCTTCTCATGGTCTGGGCCTCAGGTTAGACTAGTCACTGGTTGGGCACTCCCACAAGGTCTGACTCACCATTGCTCCAGTACATCTTGCAGACAAGGCAGATTGTGGGTCATAGATTTTTGTGACTGAATTGATGTCTTAGTACCCCTGCTAGACGCCTAAGCTGGTTACAGAAAATGGCCAGTTCAGGCTCCATAGTCTCCATTACTAAGAGTCAGTCAATCTCATAGGTTCTGTAAAGTTTCCACTGAACTAGGTTTCCATACCATTCCCGAAATGTACACTTATTTCAGTCATCTCTCCCAGTACTCTCTCCCTCTGTCCCTCCCTCCCCAACCTGATTTCTCACATTTCAATACCCACCAGCTACCCACAAAATCTACTTTATTTCCCCTTCCCAGAAAGATCTTTGCATCCCACCTAGACTTACCCTTTTTAGTATAATTTCTATGAATCTGTGGATTGTATTATGATTATCCTTTACTTAACAGCTAATATCCTGTAGATGAACAGTCTTATTAAATAAGAAACACAGAGCCAAAAGCCCAAGAGGTCAGAGCAGTAGCTGAGAGCTTAGCTTACCCTTCTCTGCCACTACTATCCTTCCCCTTAGCAAGTGCGCTACTTCCTGTGTATCTGTCTTTTTATAGACTTCCTGTTCTGCCTTCTCATTGGTTGTAAACCCAACCACATGACCTCCTCGTCACTGCCCATCTATACAGACCTCCAGGTCTTCTATGGTTGGTATTGAGATTAAAAGTGTGTGTCTCCATGCTGACTGTATCCTTGAACACACAGAGATCCCTTAGCTCTGCCTCCCAAGTGCTGGGATTAAAGGCGTGCACCACCAGTGCCCAGATTCTGATATGGCTTGCTTTTAGCTCTGACCCCCAGGAAACTTTATTTATTAACATACAAATAAGATCACATTTCAGTACAAATAAAATATCACCATAATATCCTCTTAAAAATTAGTACATATTATGTTTTCCTTTTTTGGTCTTGGTTGCCTCACTTATGATGATTTTTTTTTCTAGTTCTTTCCATGTACCAATTTCATAACGTCATTTTTTTCTAACAGCTGAGAAATACTCCATTGTGTAAATGCACCACATTTTCTTCATCTATTCTTTGGTTGAGGGAAATCTAGGTTCTTTCCAGTTTTTTGGTATTAGGGGTAAAGCCACTAGGAATGTAGTTGAGAAAGTGACCTTATGGCACAGTAGAACATCTTTGGGTATATGACTAATAGTGGTAAAGCAGGGTATATCAATTCCCAATATTCTAAGGAACCACTATATTGATTCACACAGTCTCTGTATGAGTTTGCACTCTACAAGCAATTGAGGAGTATTCCTTTTGTTCCACATCCTTGCCAGCATGAGCTGTTATTTGTGTTGTTGATCTTAGCCATTGTTACAGGTATAAGATGCATTCTCAAAATCATTTTGATTTTCATTTCCCTGGTGGCAAAGGGTGTTAAGCATTTCTTATTTTATTTAAAACATTTGATTCATTTTACATACCATGGATCCCCTTCTCATCCCTCCTCCCACCCCCTAGCCTTCCCCTTCCAACTTCCCCCATCCCCTCCTTCAAAAGGGTAAGGCCTCACATGGGGAGTCAGCAAATCCTGGTACATTCAGTTGAGGCAGGTCCAAGCCCCTCCCCACTGCATCAAGAGTGAGCAAAGTGTCTGACCATAGGTAATGGAATCCAGAAAGCCAGCTCATGTACCAGGGATAGATCCTGATCACACTGCCAGGGGCCCCTCAAACAGACCAAGCTACACAACTGTCTCCGGTATGCAGAGGGTCTAGTCCAGTACCATGCAAGTTCCACAGCTGTAGTTCTAAAGTTTGTGAGTTCTTATGAGCTTGGTTCAGTTGTCTCTGTAAATTTCCCCATCATGATCTTGACCCTCCTCCCCCTTGCTCATATAATCTCTCTCCCCTCTCCTTGGATGGACTCCTAAAGTTTGGCCTGGTGCTTGGCTATGGAGCTCTACATCTGCTTCCATCAGTTACTGAATGAAGGTTCTGTGATGAAAGTTAGGGTATTCAAAACTCTGATTACCAGGGTAGGCCAGTTCAGGCACCCTGTCTACTATTGCTAGTAGTCTAAACTGGGGTCATCCTTATGGATTCCTGGGAACTTCCCCAGCACCAGGTTTCTCCCTATCTCCACAATGTATCTATCAAGATATCTCTTTTATTGCTCTCCCACTCAGTCCCTGTTCCAGCTTGACCATCCTCTTCCCTTATATTCTCATCCCCCACCCCCTACCCTTTATTCCATCCCCTCACCCCCAGTTTACTCAGGAGATCACATCTGTTCCCCCTTCTCAACAGGATCCATGTGTTCTTCTTAGGGTCCTTTTTATTTCCTAGCTTCTCTGGAGCTATGGGTTGTGGTCTGATTAGCCTTTGCTTTACATCTAGTATCCATTTATGAGTGAGTACATACCATGTTTCTGAATCTGAGTTACCACACTCAGAATGATATTTTCTAGTTCTTTCCATTTGCCCACAAATTTCATGCTGTCATTGTTTTTTACATCTGAGAAATACTCCACTGTGTATATGTACCACATTTTCTTTATCCATTCTTTGGTTGAGGGACATCTAGGTTGTATCCAGGTTCTGGCTATTGTGAACGATGCTGCTGTGAGCATAGTGTCCTTGTGGTATGATTGAGCATGCCTTGAGTATATGCCCAAAAGTGATATCATTGTGTCTTGGGTAGATTGATTGCCAATTTTCTGGGAAGTAGTCATACTGATTTCCAAAGTGGCTGTACAAGTTTTTACTCCCACCAACAGTGGAGAAGTGTTCCCTTTGCTCCACATCCTCTCCATCATAATCTGTCATCAGTGTTTTTGATCTTAGCCATTCTGACAGGTGTAAGATGATATCGCAGAGTCATTTTGATTTGCATTTTCCTGATGACTAAGGACATTAAGCAATTCCTCAAATGTCTTTTGACTACTTGGGGTTCTTCTGTTGAGAATTCTGTTTAGCCCATTTTTTAATTGGTTGTTTGGTATTTTGATGTCTAGTTTCTTGAGTTCATCATATATTTTGTAGATCAGCCCTCTGTCAGATGGGAGGTTGATGAAGATCTTTTCCCATTCTATAGGCTGTCATTTTGTCTTATTTACCATATCCTTTGCTTTACAGAAGCTTCTCAGTTTCAGGTGATCCCATTTATTAATTGTTGTTAGCAGTGTCTGTGATACTGGTGTTATATTTAGGAAGTGGTCTCCTGTGCCAATGCTTTCTAAGCTATTTCTCATTTTTCTCTTCTATCAGGTTCAGTGTAGCTCGATTTATGTTGAGGTCTTTGATCCACTTGGACTTGAATTAGGTGCATGGTGATAGATATGGATCTGTTTGCAATCTTCTACATGTTATGGCAGCACTATTTATTGAAAATGCTTTCTTTTTTCTACTGTACAGTTTTGGCTTTTTTTTTTCAAAAATCAGGTGTTCATAGGTGTGCAGATTAATGTCAGGGACTTCAGTTGGATTCCATTGGTCCATGTGTCTGTTTTTATGCCAATACCAACCTGTTTTTATTACTATAGCTCTATAGTAGAGCTTGAAGTCAGGAATGTTGTTGCCTCCAGAAGTTACTTTATTGTAAAAGATTATTTTACCTATCCTAGAATTTTTGTTTTCCATATGAAATTGAATATTGTTCTCTTGGGGTCTGTGAAGAATTTTGTTGGGATTTTGATGGGGATTGCATTGAATCTGTAGATTGCTTTTGTTAAGATTGCCATTTTTATTGTGTTGGTTCTACCTATCCATGATTGTGATGTGTTCTTCAGTTTCTCTCTTCAGGGACTCAAACTTCTTGTCATACAGGTCTTTCATTTGTTTAGTTAGCATTACCCCAAAGTATTTTATATTATTTATGGCTATTGTAAAGGGCGATGTTTCTCTGATTTCTTTCTCAGCCCGTCTATCATTTGTATATAGGAGGACTACTGATTTTTTTTTTAGTTAATCTTGTGTATCACCACATTACTTAAGGTGTGTATGTTGTAGGAATACTTGGGTAGAATTTATGGATCACTTATGTATACTATCATATCATCTGCAAATAGTGAAAGTTTGACTTCTGCCTTTCCAATTTGTATGTCCTTGATCTCCTTTTATTGTCTTATTGCTCTAGCTAGATCTTTGAGTACTATATTGTGTAGATATGTGGAGAGTGAACAGCCTTGTCTTGTTCCTGATTTTAGTTGACCATGAACAAGAACTAACCAGATAATGATACAGCAAAAAGAGTTCCTCCATAGTGTCTGCTTGAAGTTCCTGTCTTGATGATGGACTAATGTAGGCCAAATCATTCCTCTCTAAATAACTGTATTAATAGGAGTTGAATTTCTGTCTCTCAACAGCACAGCTGCTTCTGAGGGTTATATATGGCTGATCTTTGTACCAGCTAATTATGCAAGCCATGATCTGTTCCAAAAGATCTGTAACGGAAAATGCTAAGCCTGAAAGACAAGATTATGTTCTTCTATAGGAATATGGTTTGCATTGTATTCTTTCAACATGTAAGACAAAACATATATGTGTGTGTGTTTGTGTGTGTGTGTGTGTGTGTGTGTGTGTGTGTGTGTGTGTGTGTGTGTGTATGTGTGTGTTTATGTGTGTGGAGAATAATATATTCACAGTCTTGTAGAAATACTTTATGTCATCTTTCTAACCAAGTTGGTTCATAAGATAATGACATGGACAACTGCTAAGTTATTACCTTTGAGATAATAACCACCATTGAAAACACAATATTCTGTTTTATTAACTGAATATATATATATATATATATATATATATTCTCTTGACTATTATATATTTAGCCTCAATTATAGAATATATCTCAGATTCTTATTGTGCATTTATGATTTTCTTATATATCATTAATATGAGCAGTATATTATAATAGGAAAATATGTGCACCTATAGCCAAATCATCTTCTTTGGAATAAGCTGCTTTATCATATCCATCTTAGCTGATAAAGCCACTGCCATTCATAGACTTTCCCATCCTTGCCCTGGATTATGCTTCATTATTCTGCAATTACAAGGTTAGTCTTTGCATCCAGTCAGATCAGACTACCAGCAAATGCATCCATAAAACCTGTTAACTCCAATAATTCTTTGCACCTTTTGAATGCAAGGGGATTTGGTACTTAATTTCGTTTCCAAAATGCTCAGTATTCTGGACCATTAACAAATTACACCTGATGTGCAGCTTGGATGTCAGCAGAATTTTTATTGGTGTTGTTGATCCTTCCAGATTGTCATTCCATCTCTTTTCTCCTGGTGCTTGTGTGTAGTTGCACAAAGATGAAATGCTATGTATCCTGGCTTATCTCCTAATTAAAATGATTGCACACCATGTATATAAAGCTAATTCTTCTGGCTTTGTTTTAAATTGATCACTCTGTCTTCCCACAGAAATTGTTATTTTCATCAAGCTAATGGTTTTACCCAGGAAAATGGACACAGGTGCTTCCTGTTGGAGTTTTGGACCTCAAAACCTATGGCTTTTGCCAAATTGAAGTTCTATAAATTTACCTCTTTATTAATGAGGTTATAAAAGATAGCATCTATTATTAGAGATGGTAATGTCAATTAGCTGACTCTCAAACCAGGAACCAGCAGAGATGAGTTCAAAGGCTCCTCTCACATTAATTTGGTGACTAACTCAATACCTCCCTCATGTAAGACACAAGCAATTTGACGAGATTACTGATTCCCAAATGCATACAGAAAACAGCAAATTAAAAATATGTGCCAGCCGGGTGGTGGTGGCACATGCCTTTAATCCCAGGACTTGGGAGGCAGAAGCAGGTGGATCTCTGTGAGTTTGAGCCAGCCTGGTCTACAAAGTGAGTTCCAGGAAAAGCACAAAGCTACACAGAGAAACCCTGTCTAGAAAACAAAACAAAACAAAACAAAATAAAAATGTGTGCCATTTGGAGGCCAAAGACCTTACTTGGTTAAAAAAAAAAAGTGGGTATAAGAGAAGTATGCAGCTGTATGTAGCTGTGAATTCCTTATATTTTAGCAATTTCCCAAAGGATTATAAAGTACTAAATCCTGATAATTACTGAAATTAGATTTTTATAACACTATAAAATTATGTCACCTGCAGACTTGAATAAAAAATAGACAGTTATCTGAATTTCTTCCACTGTTCAGTTTGATTGCTTAACTTTACTGATCATGTCCTCTTAAACCCTAAAAGGAATTCACCATCTAGGAAAAGCAAATAGATGCATGCTTAGAAAGGAAAGGACACTTGGATCCTCAAATCACTATGTAAGAAAATTGATTGAGTACAGTATCACAGTGTTTCATGTGTTTATAGATTCCCTTTGGAATCCAAATGGTACCAACTCCCTATGTTCAATGGCCTGAATTTGAGACTTAAGATACATAGATTTCATACGACAAAATTGTATGGACAGAATAATATCAAGATGCTCCAAAATAATGAACTATTTATTCATAGTGTGTATAAAAGTCCTCATATTGTATATTTTTTAGTCAAGCAGAGTCAGAGTGACTACATTCTTCTTTCAAATTGTGTCTACAAACAATGTAATGGAAGATGTGCTCTCTGAATTATTTTGCTAATACTTTATGGTCGTTTCTTTCTCTTCTCATTTACAAACAGTAAATGTGTAATGAAGTCAATTCCCAAGGGAACAAAAGAAGTGTGGTTTGAGTTGGGATATGTAAACTGGAGTCTCCTAGAGAAAAAGGTCTGAAATGGGTGGTTCAGATATACTCTCACATTGTGAAAAATGCTGTCCATAATTTTTTGCTTATTTTATGTCATTACTGTTTTATTGTATTATCAGATTGTTAGTACTTAGAAAACCTGAAATAAAAGGCTAAATTGGAAATTGCCTGCCCAAGAATTTTCCATACCTTTCCTTCCCTCTGACTTCCTATAAAAAAACTTCTCTTGCTGGCTTCTTTATACCTTAAGTAGAGAGGCCTTTTTTACTAGATCAGTTTCTCTTCTGATGACTTTCAACCATCTCAACCTTTGGAATAGGATTTAATGTTCATTTAGTTTAAAAAGGCTTACGTTAGCCATCTGTTTAGTGCTAAGGCATGCAGTGCTTAACATTGCACTTTGTCAATTGTAGCCTTGGAAGACTCATTAATGCAGAATCCAATATGATCTGATATTTACCTTGGCCTATCTTCTCTTATGTATATTTTAGCAGAGTTAATTTGCATAGTTTAGATAAACACACCATAATTATACTTGTTTACAGGTCTCTGTGTCCATAAATATTGCCAAGGTACAGATAGAGATAGAAAATCAGTAAGCAGGTCTTCCACAGTTTGTTCAATGTTAATACCATCTGTTAATGATGGGTTAGAAGCCAGAGAATGGCCAATTTCATGCTGTTTTTAGTAGAAGCAGCAACAGTTCCCTAAATGAGATTGCTCATACTGAAATATTCTATTTCTTCACTGCTAATTGTTCAAATGTAAACCTATTCACCTAAAACCTACAGATCCACCAGACTCCCGAGTTAGGTCAATAGCATCATCTTGTCATAATCTCGAGGTTTCTTCTCATGAGTTCACTTGATACTTCCTGATTTTGATACCACTCACCTTTTGAGTATATCCTTTAATAGTTTCTCTGTTGCTGTGTCTTCCAGCATTTAAAGCTTTCCCATCATCCTCCTTATCCATGCCTCTCATTTCTGTGATCATTGCTGCATTATTTTTGAGTCACAGACAACATCATCTCCTGTTTTAACCTGCAGATTCCTGAAGGCCTGCTCTGTTTTTATTAGATTCACCAATATAAGTCTATTAGCCATAGCATCTATCTTTCCAACAATATTCAGTCAGCACTTCTCCTCTTTATAATCCTCTTCAACTGTCTGCTTCTCCTCATTCCTCTTCAGCTCTATTCTTGTTCTTCATATGACTAGCAGAAGCAGAACTTAGACTGCATAGTCTTGACTTTGCTCTAAACTTTGTCTGATAGAATGTATGTAGTGAGAGTAGCAGTCACAAAATGTGAGCAACTTCCAAACTAGTTCTTTTCAACACATTTTAATTGTTAGCTTGTACTATCTATATTAGATACTGTAGCTCAATCAGATTTTTCCAAGAATATTATCAAGAAGAATATAATCAATAACTCCATTTTATAGAGAAAGAAACTGAAGTTCAGGGAGACTCCATAATGATTTTAATATCATAAAATCATTGAGTTCACAGGGAAATGTAGTCTGAGATCAAAGAGCTGCAAATTTTTGGTTTTTGTAGACAAAGTTTCTCTGTGTGTAGTCTTGGCTGTCCTGGAACTCACACTGTAGATCAGGCTAGCCTGAAACTCATTGAGATCTGCCTGCCTCTGCCTTTCCAGTGTTGGGATTAAAGACATGTGCCACCCTTGCCCTGCAAGGGCTGTACTTTTTTTTGCTACACTTTTGCTTAAATTGATAATTTCCAGATTATCTTAAAATCAATCAAGAAAGCAGTGTTCAGTCTAATATACAAGCTGATAGAAAGTTGCAGTGTGCAAGGTGATGAGGTCACAGAATGGAGTCATGAATCAGCTCATTGCTTCCCTTTCTAGTTGCCAAATGGACAACTGAAATCCCTTTAGAAGGCCTTTGTAACACTTTAACCACAGATATTTAGATCTGGAAAGCCCACAGATGTTTCAAGTAGATATCAGTGGAAAGATCTGCCTAGTGCAATAGAACCACTACTGTCACCAGGCTACACGGTAAAGCCTCAGAACTGAAGCCATCTCCAGAGAAAGTGAAGATTTTCAGAGGCATTTGGAAATTTCCCTAACAGTTACAGAAGACTGCAGAGAGTAGAACAGTGTGCTGTCTCCATCATAATAAGGAGGCTTCTAGGTCTTTGGTTAGAAAGACCAAAGATGGGAAGGAGAAAGCTTTTCAAACAAGGAAATATGGTTAGAAGATGCAAAAACTACTAAAACAAAAATAAGACTATTTGCAAGTTTAGATTTCAGTTGTTCACAGTTGTGTTATCCTTGTCCTAGATGGGAAGTTGAAAAGTCATGTATTTAACGAAATTTGGGGTCGTTAGACTTTGAGATAAGTAAAAACTTACTGAGAATACAATTAGGGTCATAATCTCAAAGGTAAAAATAACTTAAAATTGTAAGGATGATTAGCTGTTCAGTTTAACAGCTAAATTTGTCAGTTCTCAGAGTGCAAGGCCACTATATTAAAACACCAGACAATGACATAAAGTAGACAGTCCAGAAAATCAAGCCAGGTGATCCTCTTACTTAAAAGTGCAGTTGCATGGGCTTCTGTTCTAATTCATTCCCCTCGTCATGCAGGAACTTTGGCATGGTTAACAAATCTAAGATAGATGCTTCAGTGTCTGAATTCCACCCCCAGATATTAGGTAGACATGGACACATTAACAGCTGCATGTTTTTTGTTCTTTGTTGTTTGTTTTCCCAAGCCTTTCTTTGTTTTCCTTCTCTACTGGCAGACCTATTTATATCCTAATAAGTTGAAGACAAGGTTTTAATTATTTTTATTAAGAAAATTTTTATTCATTTTATATATCAACCACAGATCCCCCTCTCTTCCCTCCTCCTGCCCCTCAGCCTTTCCTCCCAACTCCCCCATTCCCTCCTCTGGCAAGGTGAAGACTCCTATGGGGAGTCAGCAGAGTCTGGTACATTCAGGTTAGCCTGGTCCTAGCCCCTCCCCCTGCATCAAGGCTGTGCAAGGTGTCCCACCATAGGTAGTGGGCTTCAAGAAGTCAGATCATGCACCAGGGATATATCCTGATCCTACTGCCAGGGGGGTCCTTAAGCAGATCAAGCTACACAACTGTGTCGCTATGCAGAGGGTCTAGTCCAGTCCCATGGAGGCTCCAGAGCTGTTGATTTAAAGTTCATGAGTTCCCCCTAGTTTGGTTTGGTGAAGACAAAGTTTTAAAGGGGTCTGACATCTGCTGAGTGACTGGGGATATATTCTGCAGTACTCTCAAGTACTTCTACTCTGGAGCATAAATTAAAATACATACACATCACTATACAAAAGTCATAGTAAGGTTTTTTCCATGTATGTTGCTTCACCTACCTTAATCAATATAAATTTTTATAAGGAACACAACATCAACCCAGAAAAGTCAAGGTCAGATATCAACACCTAGAATTACAATCATCTAAAACACAGATGCCTGGACACTGACATAGAAACACAATCAATAACAACCAGGAAAATATGTCTGCACCAGAACCCAGGAATATGACCAAAATAGGCTCTGAGAACTGCAATATAGCTGAAGTGCAAGGCAAGGAATTCACATGAACTATTATGAATATGATCAAGGATCTTAAAGAGGATATGAATAATATTCATGAAACCTATGAAAACAAAAACAAATAAGGAATGAAATTAGGATAACATTCAAGACAGGAAAGCAGAAGTAGAATTACTAGGAAAAGAAAACCCAAACTGAGATAAATCTGGAAATGAACATTTTAAGAAGTCAAATGAAAACCACAGAGGTAAGCCTCATCAAAAGAACACAAGAGATGGTAGCAAGAATCTCATACGTTTAAGACATTATGGAACAAATGGATACCTTAGCCAAAGAAAATGCTAAATTAATAAAAATAATCCAGATACAAAAACATTACAGAAATATAGGACACTATGGACAGACCAAATCTAAGAAGTATAATAATGGAAAGAGAAGAAACTCAGGCCAAATATTTTCAACAAAATCAAAGAAAATTGTCCTAATATCCAGAAATAGCTATTATGGTTCAAGAAGCATACAGAACACCAAATAGACTGGACAGAAAAGCAATTTCCTACAACACACAGTAATCAAAACCCTAACATATAGAACAAATAAATAATATTAAAAGCTGAAATAGAAAAAGACTAATATATAAACTACATAGCTGTTACAGTAACACCTGACATTTCAGTGGAAATTCAAAAAAGCCAGAAGGGACTGAACAGGTGATCTGCAAACTCTCAGAGACCACAGCCACCAGCCCAGGTTACTAAATCAGCAAAAATTTCTGTCACAATTGAGGGAGAAAGACATTCCATGATAAAACCAACATTAAGCGGTATAGATTCACAAATTCAGTTCTACAGAAGGCACTAGAAAGAAAACTTCAATCTGAAGTGATTTTTTTTTAATTTTATGTTTATGGGTGTTTTGCCTGCATATACGTGTATGCACAATGTACATGCATGGTACCATAGAGGTGAGAAAAGTTCAGCGAATCCCTTGGGAATAAAGTTCACAGACAGCTGTGAACCACCATTTGGATAATGGGAATTGACCCGAGTTCCTCTAAAAGAGCAGGTAGTAAAACCTCTAAACCGTGTCTTCAGTTCCAATTTTGAGAAAAGTTTTTAAAGAAACAAACTAGCAAACAATCAAAGCAAAGCCCTAGAAGTTCCCATAGAAGTTAAAGAGGTCATAACACTCAGGAATATAAGCTCTTTTAAAGACAAATTTTCTGTAGGCTAAATGTGGCTGAAGTTAATCTTTCATTAAGATGTCAACCAAGGCAGGAAGGTTTTGTCTTCATGACACCTTTGCAGTGTTTTGAAGAGTAATATATTAATTTAATCCACAAGTTGTCTTGTCTACATGGCTGGGAATAAATGATTAGTTTGACAGACATTTTCATCCACTTGATGAAGCTGACTGGATTATCAGGTATTGCATAGAAGCTGGCTGGCATGAATGATGTGAACATGACAGGAGAAAATGGAGTTGATTTATGGTATTCATAAAATGAATGGCTTTGATGATGAAATCTTGAAATGACAGATCTGAGAAGCTTCACACATAGACACAATCCTCAAGGTACTGGTGTATGCTTAGTCCCAGAACAGGCATTCTCAGGAAAGTAGTAGTTTTAGAAACTATTTGGAGGCATTCTGGAAGTATTTTTAAATTAATATTAGTTAAAACATAGAATTGTATAAATGACTTCATAGCTTTTTATCTGTCTCAAATTATCACTCATTGTTCTTTAAATTTTCTCTCCCCCCTCTCTCTCTCTCTCTCGTGTGTGTGTGTGTGTGTGTGTGTGTGTGTGTGTGTGTGGTGTGTCCATGTCAAAGCAAATATATGGAAATCAGTAGACAACTTTCAGTTGTTGCTTCTCTCTGTTTCTATCATGGAGGCTCTAGGGATTTGGTTCAAATTGTTAAGCTGGGAAAGAAATGCCTTTTAATACTGAGACTTTTTCTGACTCCAAAATAATTTTGATATGGCTTAGTTTGTTTGTTGGAGACAGAATTTCCATATGTAGCTCAGATTGGATTTGAGCTCACTGTGTGCCCAGCCTTCTGCTTCATGCTCCAGAATACTGAAACTACAGGCTCTAGGACCAAGACTGATAATCTATACTATATGATTCTAACTTCCTTTTTGGAAAGCAGAATACCTTTGGGGAGATATATAAGCTTATTATGTTCTGTTAAGAGTCTCCTTTATGGAGGCATGTGGGGATTCCTCTAGATGACTGCCATTTTCATGGTAAATGCAAGATAAATCTTGACATTATCAACTACTGACCACCTTTGTGCATATTGGTAGTTTGCTAAATAAAGCCTTTCTGTTTGTGTTCAGAGCAGATAGAATGTATTTCATTAACTTCCCCTCACTTAGTGTTCAAACACCAATAGCTAATACAAACACATTAAATGCTCAGTAAGCACACTTCCTGGATCCTTTGAGTAAAATTAATTTGTTCAGGTTATTTCCCAAATCATTAAAATGAAAATATAAGGATCTCATCCAAGAAACCACTTTTTTATTAAAAAAAACTGTACCTTAAAATGTCACTGTTTTCATAAACCAAGAAGGATTCACAACAAAGAAAAAAGATATAGAAAATCTGATTCTGAGCTAGAAAACAACAGGCACACATGTGAATGGAAAACATGAAGAAAAAAGATTGCTTCCATCCAGAATGGAGGAGATTCTCACTTCAGTGAGCTTTAAGATGGACCTACTCACTTACATTAATAATTTATCTTTCTACTTTCTGTGCATTTGGGTTAGTTTGCATTCTTCATTGAAAAGGGAAAAAAGCAAAATAATAAGATGGGAAAATAAAGAACAAAGAAATGTAAAGGGCTAAAAGGTAAGCTGCATTATGTCTTCAAATTCTCACTTTCTTTCTGTAAAATTGTTCTTCTGGCACTTTGCAATTTCTTCTTAGCACACATCAGCTTTCACCTAAATCCTTCTCAGAGCATTTAGAACTAACTAAAGCATTAATATATTCATCTATGTGAAATGCTTCCTTAACTGTTACCTCCGGCAGTCGTTTAACTGAATTCGATATGGAGAACACATTGACATTGTAAAGGTTAATGAGCCAATGATTAAGAATACTCATTTTCAGAAAATGACTTTAGTCATTGTTACATAGAACAAGAGGAACAACAATTTGCTCAGTAGTCTCCAATGTCTTTAAGAAGTATCATTTCATTCTTTTTATACTAAATGCAGAATATTATAATTTTCTTAAGTACACAAGAATATGCAAAAACAATATGAAAAGCAGAGCTTGTTGTGTTGTCTTCCATGCTGGATATATAAGGGTTAAATGAGACAGGATATATTTCTCTAGTATAGGAACAACCTAGTTGGAAAATACCCAAGCAGGTAGAAATGCTCAATATTGACAATATGTGGTGACAGGTGGCATGAAGACTCTAAAATTTGTATTTAAAAAGTGAAGTCAGTAAGGCAGATGGAGCAGGATGAGGTATAAGCTGAGAATCAATATTCAAAGCCCTGTATGCTCCACAAACAGTTCATTAAGAATAGAAGTAAAATAACTATAAAATGGTATATGGTATATAAATGTTAGAGTGTTTGATATTCAGTAACTGTTAATATTTAGGAAAGGATAAGTCCATTACTAATATTGAAGTTCAATATAGAAAGGTCAGCATTACCATTAGAATGCTCTGTATGCCAGGTTTTCATCTTATTCTATGCATCTCACTTAGTATCTACCTCTATTGTGTCTTCTAAGTTACATAGAACTCACATTTCTGTCACACCAGAAAATGAAAGTAGTGGAGTGGCAATATTAAGGGTCAGAATTACCAAGTAGCTGGAAGCCAACACAAGTAAACCTTTTTATGATAACATTAAAAGTTTAGTTTTCTGTTTCTCTCATTCTTTCAATGATGTTAAAATTACTGTCATAAGCACAATCAGTCATACCAAGAACAATGTTATTAACAAAATCTATCCTTATCCTGTTAACAGAATACTCTTTTCTGATTTGTCCATTATCAATGGGTCTTATCAAAGATTGTCTTCGAAAACTTTCCTTACCAATTACTATGGCTATTACAATTACACCTGAATTTAGCCTTGCAACTTCATAACTTGAAGGCTTATACTTATTTTTCAGAGAGGAAAACAAGTTCTGCCCACATATTTCAAACAGAGAATTGAGTCAAGTGCTGTTGTATGTCTTTCTGTATGCTATGAATTTGTATTGTTCTGATTGGTTGATAAATAAAGCTCCATTGGCCTATAGCAGGGCAGGATGGAGTCAGGTGGGAAAATCCAGGAGAGATAGTGAGAAGAGAAAGGAGATTAACGGGAGATACCAAACCAATGTCCAAGGCATAACATGTAATGGGACCCAGGTAAAGCCACAGAACACATGGTGATACATAGATTAGTAGAAATGGATTAATTTAAGATGAAGGAGCTAGCTATGTCATAGGCTATAGAGTTG
>CABHPQ010148031.1:0-16475 GCA_902168405.1 Peromyscus aztecus
TTATCACTCTTTTGACAAAAATGAAACATTTGAAATCCTTTCTACTAGTTATTTTGAAATGTACAATGCATTTATAGGCATTGATTTGATAATTACATAATAAATGCAAATGTGAAAGAAATACAGTGAATCCTATAAATCTGAACACTTACTACATAGTAATTGAAAATTCACACCCGAACAGAAGTTAGTTGATAAACTTTACTAAGCCTTAGTTTATCAATCTTTGTTCTTAGGGAATCCTGTCGGGAGCCCTAGGATCAGCATATGAGTGAATACTTACTTGTCCAATGTGTCTCCCTGAGGCAAGGCCTGTGGAAATAAGTCTCTCACTCCACAAGAACCAGTGGACCATGGAACAGTGTAGAATACTGCTGTGACCATGCAGCTTGCATGCTCTCTTCCCTCTCATAATGTTGATAATTCTCTTGATGGCTTTTAGTTTCACTTTCTCAGTAACACATGAGACAGATGTAATCATTCAAGAAACCCCATTTTTTCTCCAATATTTTCCTCTAAAATTCATTGGGAACTGATGCATCTCAGGTTCCATAAAGAGAAACTTAGGTATAGTGTAACATGAATCCTAAAAGATCTTATTAATAAAAAAAAAAAAAACAACCCAGAGCTAGATATTAGGGTAAAAACCTGAGAGATCAGAGGAATAGGAAAAGCCACAGACAATCTCACCTTACCGACACCTCAGTCTCCAAAGAGACCTACTTCCTGTATACCCACACCTATACACTTTTTCTGTTCTACCATCTCATTTCCTCTCTCCACCCAGCTACATCACTTCCTGTCTGTCTGTACAGACCTCCAGACCTCTATGGTTAGTGTTGGAGTTAAAGGAGTGTGTCACTATGTCTGGCTCTGTTCCCCAGTGTGGCCTTGAACTCACAGAGATCCTGATGGATCTCTCTCTCCCGAATGCTAGGATTAAAGGTGTGTGCTACATTGCCTGACTTCTATGTTTAATATAGTGTCTGGCTTTTTCCTCTGATCCTCAGATAAACTTGATTAGGGTGTATAGTATTGGAGGACACAATACATCACCACATTCCCCCCTTTCTGTCTAAAATAAAAAAAGAAATATAACTAATATAAAAAAACTGTATACAATAAGCACAATAACTATGTGCAATATATACAAGTAATAAATACATCAATAATGTCTAGTCCATTTGCATTTGACAAATTCAGAGAAAATATTCCATTATCTATCCTATAAAGGATTGTAAGTAATTTACCTTCTATCCCAATTTGCATAACACAAACTATCTTTAGATGTCTTTCAAATTCATACACTTTACAACTCTTCAGTGAGTTTCTTTTCTGAACTTCTTGACAAGGAAAACTGTAACTACAGCTATCTAATCTTCAACTCCCTTAGAGACCCAAGACGGAAATAATATTACCTAGTAAAACAGGAAGTGCAAACAAGTGACTTCCAAAAAATGTGAGTTATGACAGAAACAGCCTGCTGCCTGGGCAGTCACCCAAGGAGGTTTCTCTGCAATGTTGGGGCATCATTTTCAGCCTATAGGCTTAGCCTATCTGACAGACTCATCTGTGAAGTAGGATTTTCTAAAGAGCCTTCCTACCTTGTCTTGGCAAGGATTGGCAGTCCTTTGTTTTGTGTCCTGCATGTCCATTTTGTACATTGTACTGTCAGCAGTCGATGCGAAAGTACTTTCTTGCCCAGTGGCTAACTTTTGCCACAGTGAAATAAACTCCATATGGAGAGTCTTCAATACCCATCTTCTCTGAAGTAGATTGGTGCTGCCAGGAGCAGACATGTCTCATAGTCATAAAAAAAGAAAAAATCTATATTATTAAAACATTTTAAATGCTGTATTCTATAGATCTCTGAAGTGTTTGAAGATAACCTGTCTATCTAAAATATATTTCTGCTTGACCTTGAAAACATACCTAATATGACTACAAGTTTGATTGTAATGACTAACTACTAACTTTCATCTCTTTATATCCTAATTAGTTGTTAAAAAATAACTTTCAAGGACTAGCAAATTGTGTTACATCATCAAATTAACTGTATAGGTACAATACCTTGAACAGGATTAGAAATATATGTATAATATATTCTAGCAAAATCAACCTCAAATTGGTATCAATATACATAATTTGTATACAATATACAAAATCTAATCCAATGTAAAATATTTAAAACTAGTAGTTGCTTTCTAAAAGTAGATTCAATAATCTACCTTTTGTCTATGTCTTCTGTGGTGGTATTGTGTTCCCCAAAATATTGTGTACTCTAATAAACTTATCTGGGGTCAGAGAACAGAACAGCCACAATATTAAACATAGAGGTTAGGCAGTGGTAGCACACACCTTTAATCCTAGCATTCCAGAAGCGGAGATCTGCCTGGATCTCTGTAAATTCAAGGCCACACTGGAAACAGCCAAGCATGGTGACTCACACCTTTAATCCCAGGAAGTGATGGTAGGAAGCAGAAAGGTATTTAAGGTGTGAGAATGAGGAACTAGAGCCTGGTTAAGTTTTTAGGCTTTTGAGCAGCACAGTTCAGCTGAGAGGCATCTAGTCTGAGGAAACAGGATCAGCTGAGGAATTGGCAAGGTGAGGTGACTGTGGCTTTTTCTGCTTCTCTGATCTTCCAGCATTGACCCCAGTACCTGGCTCCAGGTTTGTTTTTATTAATAAGACCTTTTAAGATTCGTGTAACAGTCTTCCTTTTTCTTTTTCTTTTTTTCAAACAATAAGGATAGGTGTCATGAGAATGCAGCCTAGTCTCGGGTCACATATTACTACCTGTCTAATGTGTTTCCTCAGGGCAAGGCACCTATGGAGACAGATTCTCAGTTGGCAAGGATAAGTGGTCCACTAGACAGCATAGGGCTTTGCTGAATTCATACAACTTGCAGACTCTTTTCTTTCTCATTATGTTGTTGATTCTTTAGGCGGTTTTTAGTTTTACTTTGTTAGTCACACATGCAACACCTGTAATTTCCTCTGAAAATTCTGTTCTTTCCCTAATTTTTTCCCCTCAGAATCAGCAGGGGGCTAATGCTTCCCAAATTTCTTGTCTGGAATTACTAATTATGACTACTAGTCCTGAGAACTTTTCTGAATCAATAGAGGCAGTTAGGTACATGAGAAAAGGACACTTGGAACATTACCTATGTCTCACAGTTCTCGAAAGGAGAGTAAGGCATGCATATGCAGAATAGGGAGAAAGCCTCCCAAATACACACAGTGCAACTGTTGAGAGTAAGTTCTCTGGACATCAAGCATATAGAATCAATGCTAGGAACTAGAATAATCCAATGGGGAAAAATGCAGTGTGAAATATGAGATGGAAGATCCATCTTCACCATACACAGGAGCTTATGTTGGTGGAAGAACTATGGTATGATGTGACGGGAAGAGTGCTTTATCAAAGTCTACCTTTTATAGAGAGATTGAGACATGGAACCCTCTTGTAGAAAAGGAAACTGCATAGCTTGAAGACATGAAAGAATTGTTTGGGCTTGAATATTGTTGTCCTTAAAGCATTGTACCCATGTCTATTACTTTTTAACTTTGTAACTGGAAGTAGCTGCCCCCTGACAAGAGCAGGATGTGTCTGGCTCGATAATTAGTTAAGCCTGCAGAAATGCTAAACTCTACGCCTAAAATAGGGTTTTGGAGCCGTGGGAAAGTATATTTGGGGATGCATAAAGGGGAATAATGGGGGCTTTTATGATGATTACAATGTAGTTCTTTAAATACGATACATTTCTTAAAAGTCAAAAATAGGAGCCAATAATAAAATTGTTCATGTAAGCCTGGTAGAAAAAAAACTGTGTTGGAGTATAAATAAAGACAGCTCAAATTATTTGGGACCACTTGAGTGCAATCCACCTTCTGGTCAGAATGTTTCCTTGTGCTGATACCCCTTCCCTGTCTCAGGACCTGAACCTGAGCCGAGGAAGGACCTCTGCAGACAGGATGTGCCTGGCTTGATATTTAGCCAAGCACACAAAATGCTGATCATTGTTTTTGGTTTAAAAGCTGTTTTGATTTTGATGTAAAAGTTGAAAAAATGTATTTGATTTTTCTGGAGGTGAGGAAAACATGCCTTTTTTTTTTTTTTTTTTTTTTTTTTTTTTAGTATAAACATAACTTGAGCTATTTGGGGTCTGCCACTTGTGTGAACCTCATCTGCTGGCCAGACACCTCATTTCTTTGCCCCAATGCCCCTTCCTTGTCTCAGGACTTGAACCTGGGAGGCAGCGGGACTACAGCAGAATCCTTTTGGCGTTTCAAGTTATTACAAACCTTAAAAATGTTTTCAGTACTGGATTATCTCTATCAATATCTATAAAATTAAAATTGACATTGTGAATATAGAAAAAACAGGCTCTTTTTTGACCTTATCACTCATATCTAAGATAATATTTTCTGTCACGTATATTCTGGAGAATATCATGTCATTTTGTGACTGTGATAGCAAAATGGGCAAATAACATGCTAGCCTTATCTAGAAACATTTCCCCCCACCTCCCCAGGGCTCTGTAAAGGAAACTCAGAGTGCCCTAGGTGTTTCCAGGCAACATCTAATATTAGACTATTTTTATTTAAATTTTATTCTCTTTCTAGCTTTTGAAAAATTTATTCTTTAAGTATTCCCTAGATGCATAGAATGAAATATAATCATTTCCGTCACCACCCTCATTTTTCTCCTGAAACTCTGTCTGGATCGTCTCCTACTCAGCCTCCCAAATTCATACCCCCTTCATTTGTTAACAACCTGTTAAATCAAATTATCATTTAGTATATGTGCATCACTGTGTGGTCATCTGCTGGATCATGGGCAACCTACCAGAGACCAGCAAAGAATGATTCTCACAGCATCATCAGCTGCCAACTGCCTATATCTACTCAGCTAGGAGTGGTGCCTTGTGATCTCCTATTCTGATTCTACCATGGCTAGAATTTTCTTCTTTTTTTCAGATGTTATTTTATTTTTATTTTTATTGTAATTTTTTTTTTTTGAGACTGGCTGGGTTTCTCTGTGTAACCTTGCTTTCTTGGAACTCACTTTGTAGACCAGGCTGGCCTAGAACTCAAAAGATCTGCCTGCTTCTGCCTCCCGAGTGCTGGGGATTAAAGGAGGGATGGCTCAGAGGTTAAGAGCACTGGCTGTTCTTCCCAAGGTCCTGAGTTTAATTCCCAGCAAGCACATGGTGGCTCACAACCATCTGTAATTTGATCTGGTGCCCTCTTCTGGTGTGTAGGCAGAATACTGTATACATAATAAATAAACCTTAAAAAGTGCTTATTTCTTAGTGTTATAAATCTAATAAAAGAATGAAGAAAATAAAAAAAAGGCATATGCCACCACCACCCAACTATTCTAGTTTACTTTATTTATTTATTTATTTATTTATTTATCTATTTATTTATTTTAAGATTTATTTATTTATTAGGTATACAGCATGTATGACTGCAGGCCCAGAAGAGGGCACCAGATCTCATTACAGATGGTTGTTAGCCACCATGTGGTTGCTGGGAATTGAACTCATGACCTCTGGAAGAACAGTCAGTGCTCTTAACCTCTGAGCCATCTCTCCAGACCTACTTTATTTTTTTATTAAGAAATGTTTTCTTCGTTTTACATACCAACCACAGACCCTCCTCTCTTCCCTCCTCCTGCCCTTTGTTGCGTGCTTGCTTATGTGTGTGTGAGTGAATGCAGGTACCCACAGAGGCCAGAAGAGATTGCCCGATACCATGGAGTTGAAGTTACAGGGGACTGAGCTTCCTGCTCCAAGTGCTGGGGACCAAAATCTAATCATCTGCAAGGGCAGAATGGCTCTTAATTGCTGAGCTATCTCACCATGCCAGAATTTTTAACTGCCTTGATTTTGTTCAGTCTTTGGCAGTTAACTACTGCTGCCATGAGTTTCTGAGTGTAACAGCAACATTATGAGCAGAAAACAACATTTAATAGCACTCTTCTTCATCTTCCAGCTCTTACATTCTTTCCGTCTCCTCTTTCTTGTTCCCTGAGCCTTAGTGGGGTGTTGACAATCATGTCACATCTAGAGCTGAGCACAAAGTCTCGTATTTTCAGCCCTTTTACCAGTTATGAGTCTCTGTATTGACTTCTACTCACTGTAAAAAGAAACGTTTCTGACCAACATGACGAGCCGCCCTGGTCTACAGGTACAAACATAGATGTTTAGAATGCGCTGTGACAACATGACCGGTTAGCGAAATAACAATAGCAGCCTCCCTGCAGGGCCTCGGTCCTCCTCAGCCATGGGCTTTGGAGCAGATTTTCAGTACAAGAAATACATTTCCTGCAGTAGATAAGGCCCCAAATTCAAATGAAAGCAGTTGAATACCCCATGAAACTCATGACACTGTTGAACCAGGAGACACAACTTGCCTGGCAGTTAGGTATTGTAGCATTCAGAGACCAGTACTACAAAAGACCCTTTTCTCTCCTCACAATCTGCAGAGCACCTTCCAGCACTATGAAAGATGGCCAGCAAAAAGGAAATCGCTCAAGTAATTTGAAATTGCTTCTTTATGTCTTGCAGCCAATGTCTGTTGTCTTCAAAATTTGGGTCCTCCCAGGTACGTAGCCATGGTATGTAATCAAGAGCAATGGCAGAGATTATTAAAGATGTTAGAGATTATTATCACTTGTAAATTGGGAAACTGGCCAACAGAAAAAATAAAAGGGATCTTAAAATATAAATAAAAGAAAAAAAAATCAATTAATATCACATATTGCTGTAATTTATAAACACTGAACAGAAAAGAATTACAAAAGTAGAAAAAACAATACTCCTCTCATGTCAGATATAAAAAAAAACTAAGCTGAATTAAAAAACAAATAAAATTATTAATAATATAGGCTTGGTTTTAAAATTTTTTTAATAGGGGGCATGCCATGTATATGTATGGAAGTCAGAGAACAATCTGCAAGAGGTGGTTCTCTCCATCTATCATGAGGGATTGAACTCATGTAGTCATCCTTGAAAGTAAACATCTTGACCCACTGAGGCATCTTGCCAGGACACTAAATTAAATTTTATTTTGACAATAACTATGACAGCAGTCAATTTGCCAACTTCTTAAAAACTATCTTTATAAAATGAACTGAATGATTTAGCTTTATTGTAAGCACCAATTTTTGATAAGTAAGTGAACAAATATTCCATCTAACCAACACGAGTCCTTCTTGATATACAGAAGTAGTCAATAGGAGCTGAAGGTCTAAAATTCTAGTAGATGTTGGTTGTACTGGGAACTTAAAATACATGGCAAAATTCTAGACAGCAGTCTCCATAATTGAAAGCACAACTGAGATCAGTGAATAAAGAAGAAAAATACAGTTTAGGTTGGAATCAAATATTCAATTCATGGCCTTCACATTGATAACATAAATGCTTTTCCTTAAATGGATCATGTATGACCTTTGCTGCCTCAGTCAAGTCTGGGAGCTTATTTTCTTTGATATGGCGGAGTAATGTCGTTACAGTTCTTTTGTATGTGAGGACAGACTCATTCACTAAATTCTCATTTGAAGACACTGATATTTGATGAGGAATCTTCAACATTGCTTTTATTTAGATTTTGAGTCAAGATGAAGAAACATTTTTAATGATGCCTTTTTGCATTGTTTATATAAATATGGCTACAGAATTAGGGCTTATGTTATGGTTATTTGTTTTATTGGAGTGGAATAAAAAGTAATGACATTTCTAGGAAACAAAAGAATTGCCATAATTTTGCATAAACTTTAAAGTATTTATTAATTAAATTATTAATATAGATGATAAAATATGTAATCTTTTTGTTAGTTATTTATCAAACTTCTTCTCCCTTCTTGTTTCCCCAATGACATTTTAATTAAATGTCATTAAAAAAATAAAATTTGGAAGTATTTTTGGCAAAATACTCTGATTTTTTAATGTCTTATATTTATAAATATATAATTAGTGAAACCAACTTAACTTATTGTCTGAATAAAATTTATCTTATTTATCTTGCTGTTGAAGGCCACTCTGCTATGAACACTTCATGGGTTTGTAGGTGATGATAATCTGGAAATGTTCTAATGGATCTTGTTACCTTCTGTCTTTGTCTTCCATTGTTCATTTTGTAACCCATGAAGCCAAATAAAACATGCTCTTTCTTTATAACTTTCAAATCTCTAGCTCTATTGTATTTAATTGATAATACATGAATCCACATGAATTTTAGTGTGGTGCTCATCTTAGGGTAATACACACTTTTGAATTTGTCTTTAAAAATACTATAGAGTTTATTTCCTAAGAGGAATGGCTTTGCAATGAAACACTTAGCTTTAGACAGGACCCAGTGTGTCAAACTTTCTAACATGTTTAAGAAATTATAAATGTAACCAACTAAGCCTCAAAAATTGTTTTTCCTTTTGACTGCAGGCAGAATGTTCAAGTGCTGTCAGAAAACACTATTGTTTGGTAGAAATAGAAGTAAGCATGCCTTCTTTAATCAAATAATTAAGTAGTGAAGGAGAATCAAAGATTGAACATAGGACAATATTCTTTCACTTTTTACACTCTCATCTTTGAGTTGTCATGTGATCTGGATGGATATATTTTCAGTGTGGAGATTGAATAGTAATTTCAAAGACAGTATAATAGAATTTCACACATCAAGTTTTAAAAGGTGTCAGACATTTATTCCAGAAAATTGGGAATGAAGTCAAATCCTCATTTTATTTAAGGTTCATATCACCAAAGAGAAGAAAAATTGTGCTGGTTAATTTTTTGTCAACTTGACACAAACTTAGGCATATCTTGGGTGAGGGGATCTCTGTTGAGGAATTGCCTTCATCAGATTATCTTGTAGTTGGGTTTTTGAAGCATTTTCTCAATTAATGGTTGATATGGGACATGTGGGAAAGTCCACTGTAGGCAATGTGTTCTTGAGCCGGTAGCCCTGGACCATATAATGATGCAGGCTGAGAAAGCCATGGGGAGCAAGCCACTAAGCAGCATTCTGTCATGGTCTCTGCTTCTGTTCCTGCCTCCAGCTTCCTGCCTTCATTCAGCTGCTCTGACTTCCCCCAGTGAGGAGCTGTTACTCAGAAAGATAAGATGAAATAAACCTTTCCTTTCTGCTTGAGTTCCTGTCCCAATTTCCCTAGTGATGAATTGTGACAGGGAAATGTAAGGCAAATAAGGCTATTCCTCCCCAAATGGGTTTTGTCAGTGTTTCATAACAGCAGTAGATAGAAAACAAAGAGAAAAATTTCAAAGACTAATATTCTAATACAGGTAAGATTTTAAATTGTAACAAACATTTGCATATACAGTGTTACATATGTATAATTATATATACACTATATATAATGTTACATTGTATGTATAATATATGCTACATTATATGTTTGTGTTGCATATATATAATGTAACAATATATAAACCTCAATTTCTTATACTGTAAGACATGTATGTATGCAGAATATAAAAATAATCACTACTTTGTCATCATATGACCAGCCTAAACATGTAGTTTTAAGCTACACGAGGGTACACTTGGTTTCTCATTTATTCCAAGTACTTTGCACAGTACTTGGTATGTTTTACAATATTAAAAATATTTACCACCTCTTATGAATAAGACTGTTATGGATTAAATGTACTTGGGAAATTAGTATCTATTAGATTTGTATTTTAAATGTCTGAAAATTATTTTGCATAATATATTCAATTTTTGTGTTTTCTTTTCAAATGTGTAAATACAAACTTTTGCTCTATTCTTAGTAAAATCATATTGTGTGTGTGTGTGTGTGTGTGTGTGTGTGTGTGTGTGTGTGTGTGTGTGCATTCACGTGCATTTGTGGTTTGTGTGTGTGTGTGTGTATACATGTACATCTTCTATGTATGGGTGCATGGGTATGTGTATGTGTGCGTATGCCGGTCAGAGGTGAAACTTGATTGTCAATTCTCATACACTAGACAGTTTTGAGGACCATGTTTTTTTTGAAGGAGTGTCACTCACTGGCCAGAACTTGCCAAGAAAGACCAACAGGTTCCAGGAAATCACGTCTCAACATTCCAGTTCTAGGATTATAGTCATTTCCCACCATGTTGAGCTTTTGGTCTGTGCTGGTGATCAAATTCAGGTCCCAAAGCTTTTGGGGCAAGCACTTACAGAATGCTTACCTCCCAGCCTATGAGCAAAAATTTTTTTTTGTGATACTGATGGTGAGAGCAAGAACAGAATAGTTGTATGAAGAAAAGACAAATATACAAACAATTTGCAGTTATATTGAGCTAGAGTAAAATATTATTTTTATATTTTTTTATTATTGACAATTAAATAAAATTCTGCCTTTCTGTTCTCATTTTCCTAAATAGGAGGAAACTTATCTGAATTGTATGCTATTGGATGATGCCCTTAACTGTAAATTAGTCTGTATATTTTGGTACCAGTGGACGGAAAGACTTAATGAAAACAACTGCATCAATAAGGAAACTCAATGCCTTAGTAAAAGAAAATTTAAAAACGTATGAATCTCAGATGATTGTAGCTTTATGCATAAGTTCTCCTGGCTCTTTGTGAAACACAGATTTTCTCTCTGTTTTCCATCTTTAAAGTAGCAAACTTGTGCAGCAGGGCAAGATTCAACTGGTATTTGAATTTTTCATGAAACAATTATGAGGGTCTGTTGAAGTTCAGGTGGCCAGATGCCTCCTTCCTTTCCAGGCACTCACTTACCTCTATTTCAGTCAGCATGGCACAAAGAAATTTCCCAAGCCTAGTTTCTCAGAAAGGTCGGAGCTGCTATTCTTTTGGGAAGAACACCACAAAATCTAATCCCAGTATTTCTCAGGATTCAAGTGTTAGTTTTTGCTTCCTGTCTCGCTGTCAGATATGGAACACCAGGTCTCCATTACATGTCCAAGCTGAAGCCCCCAACTTCCAATGCAAGTTTCCTGCTCCTTCTAAGAAGCATCTTTCACTGACTCCTGAACTTTAAAGAGAGTTTAAGGATAAGGATGATTGCATCCACTAAAACATGTATCTTAAACTTAGTTGTTTCTTGGTGAATAGCCAGTGAAGGGGTTTTGACAAATAATTACAGGGGATTCCACTGCCTATTCATATCTAGCTACTCCAATCATATGAAAAAAAAAGAGAGAGAGAGAGAGAAAGCTCAAAATCTGTTTTAGAGAAAAAATAGGACTCAATGGCCCTACCCTGTTATGGTGATTTTTTAATAAGAATGACTCTCATAGGCTCATATATTTGAATGCTTGGTCCATAATTATTGGAACTGTTTGGGAAAGATCAGGAAGTATGGCCTTGTTGGAGCAGGCATGTTACCGGGAGTGAGATTTTGAGATTTCCGAAGCCTATACAATACTCAGTTAGCTCTCTCAATCTCCTGGATTGTCTCAACATGTAAGCTCTCAGCTGTAGCTACAGTGCCAGGTCTGCCTGCCTGCCATGATGACCATGGACTCACCTTCTGGAATAAAGTCTTTCTCTTGTAAGTATGAATTTGCCATAGTTGTATTATTTTGTCACAGCTGTAAAAAAGTAACTAAGATAGAAGTTGGTCACAAGACATAAACATCTGTTGCTGTGACAGGCCTGGCCATGCTGTTATTTGGAGAAATGTGAAAAATTTGGCACTGTAGAAAAAGAAGTTGGTTAAATGCTGTTAATGAGGCTTCATGGTCCATTCTAGTAGGGTCTTGGAAGAAAGCACCATTGAGGGTACTGTGGAGGTTTCAGAGGGGAATAGTATTAACAACTGGGCTAGAGAACATCCTTGAGAATTTTTGTAAAAGATTGTATGTTTTGTTCTTTTTTGTAAAATGTAAGTAATGAGCTTCAACTCATTGTTAACTATTCTTTAAGTTTGGGTTTACTACAAACTTAAACAAAGCTTAATATTACTTTTCCATTAAAGTAATTAAAGTGTGAACATTGATATTTAATGTTAAACATTATTCCATCTCAAAAATAATCCCAATTCGCTTATAATGTGTAAAATACATGGATTTAAGTCTTAAAATTATTCGTATTGAGAATTGTTGCTTCATTCTAACAATTTTATTTTTATCTGGCTTGTGTATATGATCTATTAGTGTGTTCCTGTCAACAGTTGAAGAACAGGCATGTGTGTGCCATACTCGGTCTGGTTATGGGCCTCAATATCAACCTAGTTTGAGACCAACTCCCTTCCTGCTTGCCCCTGCTTATGGCAGGCTAGCTAGCAGATGAGTTTGCAGGGATTCCTTCTCACCATAGGAGAGCTGTCATTAAAGATGTATTCTACTATGTCTAACATTGCTTAGCTCCTCAGGTGCATGGCAAGCATTCTACACACTGAACCATCTCCACAGACCTTGGCTAATGATTTAAATTGCCATTGAGTTTTCATTTTCATGCTACTCGTTCTGAATGTAATACTGACATCTAACAGCTTCATTTAATAAATTTGGCAAAACACATTTCCTTTTCTAATCCTTGGGAGAGTTTTTTTTTTTCTTGATTCACTACCAAAATCTTATGCCAAACAAAATTGTGATTGTACAACCTCTAACATCCTAAATTAACTATAAAAACATTCAGTTTACCACAGTGATTAGGAAAATAGTGTTGATGCAGAAAATGTTTTAACTTGCAAACAGGCTTAATTTCATTATAAGTTTGTTCACTTTCCATGTGTGATTTTATAGACAGTATATCACATTTCACCCCCCATCTTTACCATAGAATTAGCAGCAGTCATTATCAACTTGTAATTACAACAGATCTTATTTAACTTTATGATATATGTATGATTACTGGTTGATAGAATTTATTACTATTTTTACTTGGGAATAATGGAAATATCTTACATGGAAAGAAAAATTTCTGGTAACTCAAATTTATTAAAAAAATATCTAATACGGTCAAAATTTTACCAAGGTAGTCTTTTAGAAACATTGGAATCACGTGGCATTGACACATGGAGCACATGTCTGTATGTAGAACCTTATGCATTCTGCGCTGGTGTGTTTAAAAGCCCTCTTTTATAATTTGTTTAATAAAAGTCAACACGTTTTACCCTTAGAGTTGTTTTACTAATGATGGTGACGTCCATTACATTGTCATTTGTTCATTACACTTTTCCATGAATCATCTAGTCTGATGTTTTTCCTGATCTTTGGAAGCATGTAAGGCTAGAGTGCCAGTAGCCCTACACATTTATGTGAGAAATTAAGGCTTTGAAAAAGCAATTACGAGAATTAAAGAATGCATCAGTGGGTTTCTTTAATAGAAAGCTTCTTTACTACCAAGTTTACTCTGTGAGAACAGGCTTCTTTTCAGTTCTTTCAAATAGAAGTCTTGGCCCTTATACTCATTTGGGTGTGAGAGTGCAGTGCTTGTTCTCCAGGACTTGCCTAATATGAATGAAAACAAAACACTCATAAAATTTCCAGTGCACCATCACTGAATTTCACATTAAGAAAACGGTGTGATATTAACATCAGTGAATGTGGGAACAGTACTATACTTAATAATACATTC
This sequence comes from Peromyscus aztecus, assembly GCA_902168405.1. NCBI lineage: Eukaryota > Metazoa > Chordata > Mammalia > Rodentia > Cricetidae > Peromyscus > Peromyscus aztecus. The sequence goes on from CABHPQ010148031.1 coordinate 13,562, forward strand.
AAATGTGTTCCATGGGCAAGTTTTTGAGGGATTTTGTTGTTGCTGTTAAAATAACCAACAGCTGTTAATCTTTTAGTAAATTTGCTATAATCATTTCAAGCAAGTGCTCTGAAATTGTTCCATTTCCTCCTTAAGATGACATGTATGGACTTGTCCACCTTCCACTGGTTTGCATAAGAGGAACATTGCAGGCCTCATAGAGTTCTAGTGGTACCCTCAAAGCCTCCTCTCCCACTACTTAAAAACATAATTTAGTGAAGAATATTTATTTTGATAATGAAATTACAAGATAACACCACTGCAGAATCCTATTGTGCACTTTTATCGTGACTCACTACTTTACAGATAAAGGAAACGCAGGAAATTTGGACATCTCTCTGTGCCTCTGGCAGTCTTCTAAATGGCTTCCTTTTCCTCCAGATTTAGGATAGCTCTTTTGATCAATGTTAAGAAGTCCTTGCATTTGTTTATTTTTTTTTAATAATTTGACAGGTTCAACTTCATGCTTAGAAAATTGGTGATGGAAACATGTAAAATATGTGTTTCAAGGAAACCTTTATCTGTCAGTGTATGTCATATTATACTCAGTGGAACAAAAACAAGAATAAAACTAGTCAGTCTTGTAATATTTTGCATTCACTAGAAGCCATCACATTTGGATTATAATGGCTGCACATAATGCATTTGGGAATAAAGTAGCTATTTAGTGAGATCTAAAAGCTATTTGCTGATGTGTATTGTCTGTTTAAGTTCTAGTAAAATAAAATGCAAATGCTACCACTATAAATGCTAGCACCTACTACTGCTATTCTCAAATAATCTACCTCAGTAACTTATGTTTAATTCAAACACACACATAAAAATTTCTTCCTAATTCTCTAGATGTGTTGCTTCTAATTTAGAGAAGAATGTCTCTCCTGTGTGAATAATAGAATCTCATATATTTACGTTTATTTGCTTAGTAAAATACATTTAAAACATACTTTAATGAAACATAATTTTCAGTTCTTCACTTGACCTTTTGATATCATGAGAATTTCAAGATAGATTTCTACCATTCACTACCAACTGACCATATGTAAGATGACAAAAGACAGGCAGACTTGTAGTTTTCAAAAGTACATAGTACAAGAGACAATGTATATATGTACATGATAGATGCTACCCAGGCACAGGTACACTCATGGGAATATATACACACAAAGGGCAAGACTTAATATGAATCCCCATGATAGAAGTGGTTTGTTGAATGTGAATATTTTTCTTCAGTTGTGAGTAGATGGAAGGCATACTTTGAGGAGTTTTAGGAAACCTTAAGCCTCATTTCATACCAGAATTGAGATATATCCTGAAAATCACCATTAAACAAATTAAGGCATAAACCACATGCACAGGACAGTTACACTTCTTATTTACATTGTGTAACATTATAACAAATCATTTTCTGTACTCTACAAATGAACCATGAATAGAAGCAAGAGGAACATGGCCATATTTCTCTGTAAGAATATGGCAGAAAGGCTAAAGGGTGACATTCTCAGCCTAGGGTGAGGAGCAGTACATCAGGATGCGGATGAACAAGCCGCGGAATTGAAGCGTGGCAGCAATCTCAGGGGTGCCATTAGTGACAGACTGAGGAGCGAAGGCAGGAAGTGTGGATTTTCTCTCCTTTAGACACATTTTAGCAATATTATGTCACAGTTTTTCTTGTATTTGTTAGTGATGTAACTGCAGTGCACTAAGTGAAACACACATTTGTGTTAGTGAAGAATAATCACTTCAAGAACTTGAACTCTGAGCAGGTGTTCAGTGTATCTGCACTCAGAAGACTCATTTGGAATGGGCCCTCAGTTCTTCACAGTTATTTATATTTAGAAAAAAATATAAAAACATATTCACATGGCAGTTTTTATGTATGCCACTTTGCAGATAATCTGGAAAATTTTAGTTTTTCAGACACATTTTGAAGACATTTTATTTTGAATTTCAGGGAAATGACTCAGTATTCATACCACTCCATTAAAGAACTGTTTTATTTCCCTTTAATAAGAAAAAAATAAATTCCTTTCACTAAAACTGAGAGATATTTTATATCTTTAATCTATTTTACTTATAAATAAATGCACAAATAAATGTTTAAAATGCAGCTGCTTATCTATAAACTTTTAAAATCTGCCAATTGATATAAAATCCAAAACTTGCAAAACTCACTTCACAATTTTGAGGATTAACTTTACTCTGTAAATTAAAATATATCCTTTTAATTTCAATGTTGTTGAAAGACAACGGTATACTAATTGAATTTTACCTGGGATGAATGATGAGAAATATATAACACACATTTCATTAGGAAAATGTCTTGAAATCGTTGAACTCTGCCTCATCTGGATGTCTTGTTCATCTCTACAGCCTCAGCTGGAGAGTGTATTACCATTAAAAATTATTCTAATTTCATTGAAAGGCTGCTAGATAGATACATCAGCAGGCAGATGGTTTGTGAAATACATCTCAATGCCAAGACATTTAACAGTGCCACTCTAGCATATACTTCAGTTGAGCAGTGTATTTTTTTCTGAAAAATGTTAAAATTTGCCTGATTACCATATTTGCAAATATAACATACATGAAAATTGTTATGTAAACATGGAAGTCACCGTCTCTAGATGATGTTGCCTCTTGGTTTTTACATTTTTGAACTCTACTTCTTCATGTTTATTTCTAAATTTGTGTCTTTAATTATTACTGTTGGAACATTTATTTATTTTTTCTCTTCTATCATTTGTTTTCATTAAGAGATTTCTACTTTACAATACTCATTATTTGATGTGTTCAGGAGGAAACATAGGTGATTCTATTTCCCTGATTTGCCATCTTTAGTTGGAATACTAATTTCTGTTAGTCCAGCTCTTTTAGT